>JAQIXP010002991.1:0-13883 GCA_034700285.1 Proteroiulus fuscus
ATTGTCGAAATTTGCAGACAAAATTGTCAAAAATTGCAATCAAAATTGTCAAAATGTGCACGCAAATTTGTCAAAATGTGCACGCAAATTTGTCAAAATGTGCACGCAAATTTGTCAAAATTTTTAGGCGAAATTTTCAAAATGTGCAGGCGAAACTGTCAAAATGTGTTAGTGAAACTCAAAATTTGTCGGCGAAATTGTCAAAATTTGTTGGTGAAACTGGCAAAATTTGTCGACGAAATTGTCAAAAATTTTTGGTGAAACTGTCAAAATTTGTCAGCAAAATTGTCAAAATTTGTGAGCAAAACTCAAAATTTGCCAACAAAATATATTTTTTTCAGAAATAGTGGATGGGGAGGGGTGTCGAACCCCCTATATCCCCCTTCAGGTCCCTGTCAGGGCCCTTATCATCAATTTTTGCCTTCCCTGGCCAAAAGTCCTAGCTCCGCCCATGCAACCTCTTGAGCTTTGGGAACAACCTGAAATCACAGGGAGCCAAGTCAGGAGAGTATGGTGCCTGACGAACCTGAAAAATGCCATGCTTGGTCAGAAACTGCTGGATTAGGTGGGAAGAATGGGCTGGGGCGTTGTCATGATGCAACTGCCAGTTTTGTGACGCCCACATTTCTGGTCTCTTGCGTCGAACTGCATCACGAAGACGACGGAGGACACCTTGATAATACTCCTTGTTAACAGTTTTTCCTTCTGGTGCATACTTGTGATGCACAATTCCTTGGTAATCAAAGAAAACCATCAGCAACACTTTGACCTTGCTCCTGGCCTTCATTATGAAGGCTTTCTTCGGTCATGGAGACATTGGGTGCTTCCATTGCGACGACTGTACCTTGGTTTCCGGGTCGTACTCATACACTTAACTCTCATCACCAGTCTTCAGAAAGGCTGGATCATCATTGGCGCACTGTAGCATGTCCTGTGCAACTTCAAGATGGCACTGTCGCTGCTCAGGCGAAAGCAGCTTTGGAACAAATTTGGCAGCCACTCTCAGCATGCCTAAATCCTCCGTTAAAATGGCCTGCACTGAACGATAGCTAATTCTAACTTCCTCTTCAATTTCTCGGATGGTCAAACGATGATCTGACATGATTAAATTACGAACTTCCTCGATAACCTGTGGATTTTGGCTTGTAAATGGTCTCCCGGACCGCTGGTCACTCTCCATGGACGTTCGGCCATTTATAAAGCGGTTAAACCATTCCTTAATCTGTGTAACACTCATAGCTTCATCCCCAAAGGCCAACTGAATCTTATGAATTGTCTCAGTTTGGGTATCGCCAAGCTTTTGGCAAAACTTGATGCAGTAACGCTGCTCCACTCGTTCGGTCATTTTTCTACACAACGTAATGGCGACAAACACATCTGACACACATATCCAAACCTGTCTGCCAGAAGCGAATCACACATCCGGCGAAGCTGGAAATATTCATACATGTGCAGTAAGTTCCACTCTATGCACTGTACCTAGTGGCAATTCTCCATTTCAAGCGGGTTTTGTTAAACAAAATAAGGTTGGATACTTTTTGATCACCCCTCGTATAATAAGCCAGGATCAAAGCTTCCCCTTGACAAATGCGTTTTTCTACTTCCAGAATAATAAGAATCACGCACTAGATTATGCACAGTATTCTCAGAGTTTAACAATCTCTAATTAAACTTGGCTTACAATCTCAGAAATACAGGTTTAACATAATAAGGCTCAATATCGTATATTTGACTAGAGAGTGGGGAATTTCCCCCTTTCAGCTTTGTTCACTCAGTAAAGCAAACCCTGCAGTTTTCCAATTTTTTTGCAGTTTACTTGCAGTCATAAAGTACAGTTTTTCGGAAAGTTAATGAAACACAAAATAATTTTTACAGCTTTTCTTTTAAAAACGTGCATGTTTTTTTTCTTACAGTTTTCCTGCAATTTGTATACAGTATTTTTTTGTAAGCTTTCCACATTGTTTCTGCATTTTTTCTAAATTCTATTGATACAGAAAAACTACCGAAAAAATGCAGAAAAATAACAAAAATACTGCATTTAAAAATGCAGAAAAACTGTAGAAAAAAAACTTGCACGTTTTTTACAGAAAAACTCAACAAATTATGTAGGTTTTTGTTTCATTAACTTTCAGAAAACTACAGTTTCTTTACAGTTTAAGACTGCAAAGTCTGTCAATACACTGCAAAAAATTCGAAAAAACCAAAAATCTTTTTTGGTGGTAAGGGGGGTGGAGAGGGGTTGGGTAATGGGCGTCCCAAAAATATTTTTTCAAAATTTGGGCAACAGGCAAAAATTAGAAAAAATTTTAAACTTTATTGCAAAAAAGTGACATAATGGCTTAACAAGTGACATTTACATTAAAAGACACTGAAAATTGACTAAAAATTGCCAAAAGTGCATATAGTGCATAAGTATTAGGCTGAACATTAGGAAGAGATACAAATAGAAAATATAATGTTGAGAAGGGCCTCGTTTTACTATACATGTATATGGAATGCGGTTTGAATGTTGCGTTACTCTGGGCCTGTTTGACAATAGCACTTGTAGTTTAGTTTAATTAGTTAAAATTAATTTTTCTTTTAACTTATACTTGTGTTTGGGGGCTGTAGCCCCTCCCCCTCGAAAATCTGTCAGTGGCAGGGGGGGCGCAACTTTCATGGACCTTACACTAGGTGTGCCTCTGTTCATAATATTGTGAACGTTGATTATGAAATTGACCCTGGCAGTCATAAAATGCTCTAAATGACTTATATAAATATTCAGGCCAATTATAAAGTGGAATTATGCTTGAAATTGTTTGTCTTTACATTACTGTTGAAGTCATTTACGTAAATAACATGGAGTAGATGCATTGTACTAAATGATTTTTTTACACAGATTTCTTTTTGGACCCAGAAATTTTTTTAGTTCAATTTAAAGTCCATGGAATAAGAAACATTCCTAGCTATGAGCCTGGTCTGTAGTTCATTGGTGACATGGAGTAAATTGACACTGAAAATGGCTCAAAAATGTTGTCGAATATGGATTTTGCCATTTTGACCGCAAATAAAACTCCCATAAAAGAATATTTCTGTAATGTTACTGAATTCCTCTCTAGGCATGGTATAGATGTAAGATCTAGCCAGTGGTGTCATTTAAAAAGAGTATTTTGGTTAACAGGTCTTGCCAAACATTGCCGTACAGAAAAATCGGTAAAATAAGTAACCACTTTCACGATGGAATAGAAATTAAAATTAACGTTGCAGGGCAAATCTGGTAGCAGTGTTGAAAAGAGTGGGAAGGAATGACGAAAATAAAATAAATTATTAAAATATCTCAATAGATCACTGAGATATTGTGCGCCAAATTTGACAAATATTTTAAGGTGCCAAATTAGCATGGCAAAAACTGTTCCACCACGGTCACTTTCGATAGCTGTTGTGCAAAAACCACTAATCACAGCACATTCATACTTCGCAGTTCTTCATGATATATGTTTAAGAACATTTGGGCCAAATTTAATAAAATTCTGAAATGGTGACCCAACAACTTTTTTCAATTTTGTACCAGTTGGCATGGAATGGCCCGTGGGCGTAAGCATAGAATTGTGTCCATGTTCTGTGGCTAATTCGTCAATTTGATATTTATCATACTGTTCTTTGCTCTCGTTTACCAAAGCAAGAAGTTTCTTTTTCATCATGTTCTTCTTCCATTGTACATCTTTTGTTGTTAGCCAAAACTGAATTTCAACCTTTCTGTTGACATTTGTTGGAATTTTGTCGACCTTTACCGTATGGTATGATTCATTGTCCATGACAATAACACTGTTTTGGTGCAATTTTAGGTAATGCTTGATCAGTAAACCACTTCTCAAAACGTTTACCATCCATTTCTTCGTTATAATTCCCAGATCCGTTTTTGGTTTGGAACACTTAAAACTGCATCATAGACGAAGCCATGCTCATTTCCCATATGCAAAATTATTAAACGTCTCCACTTGTCAGTTGGCTGCTTTAATATGGTTGTCAACCCATCCAGAAAGGCATTTCTTCTGCATTTGACATTTTTATCTGTCAAAACTGAGGATTTCCCACATTTCATCTAGGTAGTAAATATTTCACTGTTGTTTTAAGTACTTACGAATTGCACGTAGGTAACGTTGCTGCCACAGTATGTCATCGCACTCTATAAGAATATCATTTCTTCCACTTTTCTTGTTTGATAATCCAAAATCTTTCATAATAGACCACATGGTGCTTTCCGAGAAATTCGGAAGATCCTCATCAGCATTTGAAGTTGTTTACTACAGATGACAACACCAAAACGTTTAAAATAACCGATCTTTACTGACACAGAGACAATCACTTCTTAACAGATTAAAACAGGAACAGAACTGACTTAATTCAAAATCACTAAGGTACATGCAGAAAAGAAAGCATGAGCATGTGCAACTCCACATCACCAAAACATGTGCTGAAAACATAAGAGAAATAGGCCTTTTTGAAATCACATTAATACTTCCTCTTTTCAAACAATTTTTTCTTAAACTTAAACCACAAAAAAAATAACTAGCTTTAATCCAGCCCTAGCAACTCGCAATACTGCTTTAATATTGGATAGTGCAGTGGCTTGGTCATAATGTCTGCCACTTGATCTTCTGTAGAAACTCGCTGGATTCCAAGCTCTCCCTCTGTTACTTTTTCACGCACAAAAAAATGACGAAGCCGAATATGCTTCGTTCGTCGATGGTATTCAGGATTCTGCGCTAGATGAACTGCTGCCTGATTGTCGACGCACAGAACTGACACGTTCTTGAGCGTAGTGCATTCGCTGAGAAGTCGTTTCAGCCAAACAACTTCTTTCGCACATTCGCTTGCAGCCACGATCTCAGCCTCGGTAGTTGAGATAGCAACCGACTGCTGCCACTGGCTTAACCCCGAAATTGCTCCTCCTGAATAAATGCACACCACACCACTGATTGATCTTCCAGTATCGACGTCACCACAATGATCTGCATCAGAGTAGCACTCGAGTACACTAGTGTTGTGATCTGACCTGTAGACAATTCCTTTGTCCATTGTTCCTTTCAGATAACAGAAAATTCTCTTCACCTTTAGAATATCCACTTTCGATGGATTTTCCAGCGTTCTTGAGACAACTCCAACTGCATATGCCAAGTCAGGCCTTGTGCCACCCATGAGGTACATTAATGCACCAACTGCTGCCCGATATGGAAAGTTGCCTTCCTCCAATTTGGCATTCTCGTCAATACCACCATCCTTGACAATTGGCATTGACACTGAATTGCATTCTGCCATTCCAAACCGTTCTAGCACACGTTTGGCATATGCTTGCTGGCAAATCTTCATCATTGTATTTTTTTATTTCAATTCCAAGAAAATAGTTAGTAGATTTTACCGTTATCTTGAACTCCGTTCTTAACTGAGCAATAAATTCGTCAGCATCTTCTTTGTCCGTATATGCTACGAGTCCATCATCCACATACAGTGCCACAATCAGCTTCCTCTTGCATTTAAACCGGATAAACAAACGGGGGTCTTCTTCACTCCGTTTAAAACCTATTCTAAGAAGAAAATGGCAAAATGTTTATTCCAGCAACGGGGGGCCTGTTTCAAGCCATACAAGCTCCATTTCAGCTTGCACACACGACCACTGCCATCGTTGTAGCCCTTTGACTGATGCATGTAGATTTCCTTCTCAAGCTCATTGTATAGGAACGCTGTCGAAACATCAAACTGAGTAAGCGCCATTACTTTATTTGCTGCCATTGCAAAAATGCTTCGAATGGTGCCCGATTTTCCTACTAGACTAAATGTTTGACTGTAGTTCACTCCAGGCTTTTGGCTAAATCCTCGGATGACAAGTCTGGCCTTGTACTTTTCAATGGATTCATCCAGATTAGTCTTGACCTTGTAGATCCACTTGCAGGTAATTGCTTTCCTCCCTGGTGGCAGGTCAACTATTGACCATGTGTCATTCTCTGCTAGAAAACCAATCTCTGACTCCATTGCCTTTTGCCATTTGTCTTTGTCCTTTCTGTTGAGTGCATCTGTGAATGTTTCTGGCTCTGCATTTTCAGAAAACATGTCAGAAGCAACTGACATCACAAAATCTGTGTTGAAGCAATCTGGTTTCTTTAGCTTTGAACGGTCCCAAAGGATTCTTGCAGACTGATTACTGCATTCAGCTTCCTCTGCATTGGAACTCTGCTCTTCCTCTGCTTTGGAACTCTGCTCTTCCTCAGCTTCTGAACCCTGACCTTCTTCTGCCATATCATCTACATTTGATCCACCACTCTTGTCCTGCTTTTCTTGCTATTTAGTTTTCAAGATTTCTTCCAGAATCTTTTCCAGCTCAATGCAAACGCTTGGCTTTGAAATCGGCTTATCCTGGAAAACTACATCTCGTGAACGAACAAGTTTATTAGTTTGTGGGTAAAACAGTTGATAACCATCATCGTCATCGTAGCCCACTAAGATGCACTTGATGGCTTTCTTTTCCATCTTTGAATGACGTCTTTGAACTGAAACTTTAGCATAGGCTGTTGTACCGATTACTCGAAGATGCTTTATCCTTGGCTTCCTCCCAATCCACAGTTCAAACAGTGACTTGTCAAGTACTGATGATGTTCCAGTTTGGTTCAGGACATATGCAGCTGTCGAAATCAGTTCAGCCATCAAATGCGCTGGAAGTGTGCCATGCGCATGTCGCATTGCTCTCGCTGCTTCCACGACTGTCCTGTTTTCTCTTTCTGTGCAGCCGTTATGTTGTGGAGTATAAGGCATAGTGATACACTGTTTTATGCCAAACTCTGCGAGAATAGATTTCATTATGGCACTCAAATTCTCCTCCACCATCACAACAAAACTGCTTGATCGTATGTCCGATGGTTTTTGATTCCATGATGAACTGCCACAACTTTTCTGGAACTTCGCTTTTCTGCTTAATAAAGTAGACTGCGAAAGCGAGAAAAATCATCTTTAAAACTTACAAAGTATTCCTTCTGTCCAGCTGACTTCTTGAATGGCCCACAAACGTCACTGTATTATCTCTTCTTTTACAGTTGCACGGTACTCTTCTCGAGAACCAAATGGTCGACGTTGTGCTTTTCCATAAGTACAACCTTCACACAGCTCACTGTCCAGCTTCACTTTGATGCCTAACTCTTTCGGTAACTTGCTGAATGTGACATTTTTGTTGATGTCTTATGCGCTCGTGTAACAGTTGTAGCAGCCCACTGCCAGTAGCCGAATTTACCTCACAAGCAATCTGTTGACGTTTCACTTGAATTGCTAGCTTGTAGAGTCCACTGTTGCGCTCTCGTATGCCAACCAGCAATACTCCATCGCTGTCACTTAAAGTGCAAATCTCGGCCTCGGACTTGAATTCGCTCTTTGGCATCCTATCTTGGGCAGCCAAAACTGAAAAAGATTCCTTTGCATGCTCGGCACATACAACACATTAGATAGTATTAGTTCCTGAAAAACTCCCTTGATGGCTGCTTTGATTTTCACTGTCCCTTTTCCAACAACTGCGGCTTGCTCGCCGTTTGCTGTTGTCACGCAGTTTGCACCACCTAAAGTCTGAAACTGTAAAGACACTCCGATCGTTCGTGATGTGGTTTGTTGCACCATTGTCAACATACCAACCATTTTCTCCATCGCAAACACCATCTCCAGTCATACACATGCTAGTGTTGGTGACTGAAAGTACCTTTACTTCACATGTTCCTGTTCCAGCTCTGCTGTTAGAACCATTTTCCTTTTTCTGGTTCTTCTTAGGTCGACCATCCGCAATCCATTTCTTGCAATTTCATACAAAATGGCCCTTCTTTCCACAATAGTGACAGGAAAACCTTGCTTTTGTTCTGTCACCATTACTGGTGTTGCCGCTTGAGCCTTGCTTCTTGTTGTTTGATTTGCCTGAGTCTGTACGTACAACCAGAACTTCATTTCTGGTTGCCTGCTCCGCTTCCTTTAAAACTTGGAGTTTCTCGTACATACACAACTGTGTCGTCAGCACCTCGATTGTTATACTGTCCTTCGGTAGCATTAACCAGCTTGTCCGAAACTGGTCGTACTTTTCCGGTAGCATATCGAGGATTTTACAAATAAAAAACATTACCGGCAAACTGCTTAACTTATCAGCCTCACTCTTTAGTTCAGCTGTTAAACTGTTCCACAAAGTTTTCAACTCTGATAGCTGATCCGCCATGTCATCCTGTGGCTTAGGCTTAAATCTGAAAAAGTTTAGGCACAGCTCGTAAGCTCGGTTTTCCGCTATGCCTCCAAAAAGCCGATGCAGTTCAAGCCACAAATCTCTAGGCTCAGAGATTGTTATTAACCGTTCCATTAGTTCATCCGCGATGCTCGTTGTCAACAGAAGCATAGTTGAGTTCTTCTCTCTCAAGAACTTCTCCAAAGATGCATTGTAAGCTGCCTGGGATGTGTCATTTGCATCTGAATCAGAATTGGGTTCAGGTTCCTTAGGCTTGACCTTTCTACCTTCAACAATGTCCACTGCACCTGATTGCATTCCCAGCACAATCAACATCCGAAATTTCCATGTTGACCAATTTGCCTTTTCTTCCAGTGGTTTTATTTGAGTCTTTAATGGATGCATGATGGAATCCATTTCCAAACCACAAAACTCAAAAACTGATAAAAACCAAACTCACTTTTCACTGGTAGGCCTAGTCCTAATCCAAAACCAAAAATTTCTTGGCACAAAACTTCTGCAAAAATCACATTCTTGCACACTGAAAACAAATGCTTTTTACATACACGGATTTAAATGGTAATATTGACTTAAGTATGTTAATTACTTTAAATGTATACTATATCCATTGAAGTTCAACATTTGATATGAATGTATACTTTTAAATGGTATTTTTAATCTCTTAATTATAATTACATTTACATTTTATATTATATGTAGTACGCATTCCTGTAGTAATCATACAACACCAAATTTTACATAGTAGTATGCATACGACACCAAGTACAGTTTTGTAGAACGCATACAACACCAAGTACAGTGTCGTAGTATGCATGCAACATCGGTCCCGAAATCAGTATTGTCTGAAAATGTCATGGAAATTTAATCTGTGACTGGAAAATCTAAATAAAATTAAAAATTAGGCAATTGGTGATTTGTTGCCCATTTTTGAGTGTTTTGAGCAAACAAATTGCCTGTTGCACCATTTCTGATATTTTTTGCAGTAATTTACATAATCCTTCAGATTTTCGCCCGCAGGCCTTGAAAAAATGGATTTGTGGCTGCGGTTTAAAGTAGTTGCCAAATATTGTAGTTTTATTTGCATATGTCAGTAAAAATTAGTTAAAAATCACTTTAGTATGGTCTGGAAATTTGGGAAAGTTTTTCTGGAAAACCTAGAAATGTCATGGAAATTAGTTACTGGATATGGCCAGACACCCTGTTAAACTTGTTTGTTAAATTGTATATAACTTTGCTATACAGCACAAATCTTTTTCATTAATCTATCATCTATTTTGGAGAAAGTATATTACTGCATTAGTAACGAAATACAATAAAACAAAAATATTTTGTGATCAATAACTAATGTTTTAGTATTCATTTTAGAATGAGTTTGTTGCCAGATGCATGCTAAAAAATACTTTCTGTTAACTGGTGTGCACCAAAACTATTTAATAGAATAAAACAGTTTCCATCAGTTTATCAGTAGTAGATGTCATAAAAGCCAACCTGTCAATTCGTTGGTTTCAGCTATTGCTTCCTCTACAAACATTTCTGGATGCTTTTGATGCAACTTACTGTAGACATTCATTATAGTCTGCTCTTGTGGTCTTTTTAATGACTGGATAATCCAGGATGTTGATTATCCAGTTATCAACCATTGTGCTTGTTTTCTGCGCATAACTGCACACATCTTTCCTGTGCATATGTATTTATGCGCTTTCCAATTTCGGTAAGTGGGGTCTGCAGATTTGGTGAAATAGAGTATAGAGTAAGGATTGTTTATAAATTCCACTCATTCAGTGTTGTACTGGCAAACTTGTGAGCTACATGTATGTATGTAATCAAACCCAGCCTAAATTGCTGTCCCTATAAACATGAAATTTGGACATTATACTCCATTAATGATGTAGGCAAAGACAGTATGGATTTTTCCAAATTCCACTTCTAAAGTGATATATGCATTATAAATTCATCTAAGATTAATCAACACCCAGCCCAAACTGCTGGGCTTAGAAAATATCTCCATTCAGTAAATGGTGTATAGCCATAACCATGGAACGTATTCGTTAAATGTACCTATGCTACCTGTATGTAAACACGTGAAGCAACACAAATTACTCAATGGAGGCACTTGTGTTACATTATGGGATATTTTAACTACCTAATGGTCAGTTCTACTTGTTTTATAAGGATATCACAGTTTTAAAATTAAAAACCTACCCAGACTAGGATTTAAGCTAGGGGTCGATTTAGGAGAACAATAACACCATGCATACATCCAACCATCTTTTAATGGCTATTTTGAATTTTGATTAAACATGCAAACATATTGAATGTTTGCAGTTATAGAGGGCTCTAATTGGTTCAAGTAAGTATGAAAACTAGGCAACTTATTCCCCTCATTACTGTGAATTTGGTATCTTAGCTTATACTTATAATGTGTATGTCATTGACACCAAAGATCACAGGTTCCAATCATGGCTGTGAATATTTTTCTGTACACATTCAAAATTTAAGCATTTTTCATCAAAATACAAAACAGTAAGATCTACGAATGCTATAGAGGCATGGTTCATTTGGTAGTGCATCCATCTTTGGTGCCAAAGATCACTTGTTCACAACCTACTGTGCCCTATTTCAACAAGACTCCAGAATCCCAAATCCTAAATCTTAATCCAGATTCCTAGAAAGTTGGTTTTATTGTGCCATCCCTAAAATCTTAAATCTTTCATTGGAGTGGATTTTTGGTTGATGGTTGTGTTCCATGGAAATATTTGTTTAGGTTTGTGGATTGAGATTACCCTTTAATCCAATCAATACGCTCGTATATTTGGGATGGTGATAGCCAGCTCAAACTTTTAGAAGCTTACTATTTAAACATATTTATCACATTGTGAATAGTGGAAAATCAATATAGGTAATATTTTTGGCACTGTATTGTGATTGGCACATGTTTGCATACTGATAATATGTCCACAAAGACAACTACAGGATGCAAAATCATTAACCCATATATAGGATAGGCTTTCCAACTATAAACCTTGCATGTGACATTATTGAAATACTTGTGGACAACCATCAGTTGTGCTCATTTGAATTCACATTGTATTGATGAAGGTATGTGTACTATTAAATTAGTTTCAATGGGTACAACTGCTAAGACAATAAGACTGCAGAATCCAATATGTAACCTATGGTGTCAAGGGCAAGAATATCTAACAATTGCATATGAACGTAGAATGTCCATGAGTGACCTGATTTACATGGAACATTAATGTAACTGATATAAGTTGTCCAATAAAATATGGGTCACTAATATGAATACACTGATAATACGTAATTAGTCTTGATAACTATTCAATTATATAGGTTGGTTCATACTTCTAAATTAGCCAGTTAACTTAAATTAAGACTTAAGTTAATTTAAAATAGAGTCCATAGTATTTCCTTAAAGGCTTCCCCAATTCAGCAGCTAATTACAATTAGCTCTCTTATGTGGCTTCTTAATTCAAAGTATCAACAAAATTAGAGGAAAAAGTAGAGGTTGAATTTTTTTTTAATTTTTCAATTATGAAAATTAGGGGATGCATGAATGTTGATTCTAGCAATCTGTTTGGCCGTCTGAAATAAGTGCAAAACTGACCATGTTAGCAACCAAAGGTCAATTGCTTTAATTGATTTTTATTTGAAATACTCATAGACATTAGGGAAATACTATGGACTTTATTTTCAAATAAAATAACTCTTAATTTAAATTAAGTGGATACTTTCAAAGTATGTACAGGATAATTGCTCGGGGAAACATTGGTAACAACATAGAATTTGAGGCTGGTTTTGATTCATAAGAGGATGAAGTTCCCACTCCACCTACCCGCAAAAGACACTGCAAAACATTTCATCCACATATCAAATTTGATGCAACTGGGTTTGAATTTAAGGAAAAATTTAGAATGTGCCCAAGTAAAGTGGAAACAGTTGTTGAGTCAATTAGTAACCAGATCAAATACAAGACCAATTGCAACAATGCTTATTCACCTAAACAAGTGCTGTTAACACTTCACTGGCTTGGAAATGGTGCACAATACCATTTGACAGGTGATGTTCATGGCCCAAAGAAAGCTACTGTTTACCGAACAGTGAAGAGAGTTGTTTTAGCTATTGAAAAACAAATGTTTCCACAAGTAGTGCACTGGCTAGTGAATACACATGGTCTTTTAAAGGATTTTTTTTCCAACTCAGAAGATTCCCACTTGTAGGAGGAGTGGTTGATGGAATACTAGTCTGAATAGACACACCACATTTAAATTAGATTACATTTGTTGACTGTCATGGTGATCATTCAATTAATGTGATGATTATAGCAGGCTCTGACAGGAGCTTTTATGCAATAAATGCCAACTGGCCAGGATCTGTACATGATGCCAGCAGAGTCCTGTGTGAGTCTAAATTATATGACAAGTTTGAGAATTGTTGGAGACCTTTTCTCGGAACTGTCCTTCTGGGTATAATTAATATTTCAATGCCTCAAGCTAACTTATTGAAATCATGACCACATTGATGTTTAACTCATAATGTAAAACATTTGCAGGTGATTCAATATCTGGCATGAAACCTTGGCTTCTCACACCATTGCATCGTGATCCTCACAACCGAACTGAGCAACGGTACAATAGAGCACTTGTGTCCACATGCTGTATTGTAGAAAATGCATATGGAATCTTGAAGGAACGATTTCCATGTCCAAACCACCATCGTGTACAACCTCAGTTTGCTGCACACATTGTTAATGCAATTGCTACCCTGCATAATGTAGCCAACAAAGATGACTTCCCTATTGATATTGATGTGCAAGAACAAGCAAATGCACCCCAGCCCATGGAAGAAGGTGCAGAGGCTGTTTTGCAGGAGTTTTTGGCACTCTTTTCTAAGTTTGATGTCAATTTGCAAGCACTAGTAATTTATTCAATCAAAATTTATTCCTTCAACAACTCATTAGTACCCAATGTCAAAATATAAATAAATTACAAAAAAACGTACATTGCCCGAAATTACTTGAAGTAGGCCACAGGTCAACGATTTACAATGTTTGTTCTTATATCAAAACTAATTGATGACACATTTTAAGTGGTTCTTACATGTTTGGTAACAGGTTTTTGGCATAGTGTCTCTAATTACCTGAAAAAGCAAACTTCAATTTCCCTTGTTATCTCTGACTGTGGCATCCTCAGGCTTAACTCCATCTTCAGTGATTCCAGCTAAGCCTTGTAGATTTTATCTTTGAGATATTTCTGCTGGTATTTCATTTTGTCTTTTCGCAGATTTGCAAGCTCATCCTCTGGTGTTTTCTCTGGTGTTTTTATTTTGGCTTAAGAGGGGTTTGTTACACATGACTACATTTCAACAACAGCTTCTTCTATATCAATGTCATTGCCTTCATCTTCTGAATTTTGTGATTGATCCTTATCTTCACTTTGACTGCAACCTGAATCCAAGTGATCTTCTGAGTTCTGATCACCAGTTTTGGCAACATTAAGCCCCAACAACACTGCACTGTTCTTGCTAATTATGTCCAGCACCAACTTATCGGATTTGGATAACAGTTTTACAAATAATAATATTCAAACTAATTGGGATAACTTTAAATCTATTGTAGATAAGGGTA
>JAQIXP010002992.1:0-13881 GCA_034700285.1 Proteroiulus fuscus
AGTTTGAAGAAAACGAATTTAACATTGAAATCCCCATAGGCCCACGCTGTTAAAAGTGTGGACAGCCCCCTTAATATATAAATTTAGAACAGTATCAGTGCTGGCAGACAACAGATTCTAGGCACAAAAATAGTTGTAGAAAATATAAAACATTTATTTGACTCATCTATTCTCTTGTTTCAAAAACGTATGCGTCTTGGACCTGCAATCTGGTCTCACCAATACTGCTTAAATTGCTAAGAGTGCTGCCAAATTACAGTCGAGATGTCAAAGATCCAAAATATATACTAAAATCAAAGTACCCCACACAACTTTTAACTAATTCTGAAATATAACTTACCTGTAACTTTAACGAGCACATTTTGCTTGGCAACTTCTCCTCTGTCATTTCTAGCGAAACAAGTATATGTTCCGCCATCTTGATTTCGGTCTACGTTCTGAATGAACAGAGTTCCATTCGGGAAGACTATTTGCCTACGGTCCATTGGGAGTGTATTACCATCTGAAAAATATTCAAAATAAGAAGAATATTTAAGAAATATCTTACAATTGAAAAACCTAATTGAATTCTAGTGCTGGCAAGGATAATATAAATTCAATATCCGCTAAGGATGCCAGTTTGCAATTGCATCCGTTTGCATCGCACTCGATGAAATTGTACTTTTAAAAACTCGTCATGCATTCAAAATTTGCGATAAAAGTACCAGAATAGCGAAAGAAAAACGTCATTTACAAGGAAAAAGAAAATATACTTTTGGCAGTCGTATTGCCAAAAACATAAAAGACTTTTCAACCAAATAACAACTGTCAAATTCAGAAAATGCAGAAATAAAGTATAGAAAAAAAGTTAATTTCAACCGAACAGAGCAAATGCAGTTGGCACTAAAAGATATATTAGTTCAAGAAACATTTGCATGAGTACATTTAAATTTTAATGTAAAAAAAAAATGAAAATCAAATCTCGTTATGAAAAACCCAAAAATTGAGATGGTGACATCATTAAATGACAAAATTATACAGCAAAAATTGAATAAATAGCCTACCTAGTACCAGAGTTTCCTATAGTAATTTTAATTAATAGCTGCACATTCAAAGTGCTAATTATTAAAAACTCTATCAAACTACGTCATTTCTATCCATTTTAACATTCACATGTGATATTCTCAATGATGAACTTATTAAAGGGAAAATCCCACTTTGAAAGAAGGTGGTTTAAAGATCGACGAAGAGCTTGACAAATTATAAAATTAATGAAAATTCTAATTTGATCTGAACCTACCAATCATTAAATAAAATGTCCTGAATACATGAATTTAAATGACAATATAATGGTCAAACAGGCACCATTTTACTGACAGTACGTAGCGCCTCTACTGGATAAAAGGCATCAGCTCTCATGAAACTTGTTGACACGCATGTCCTAGAGGGCACCACCAAAGTAGGGATTTTTTTCAATATTTAAACTCTGCTGCAATTATTATTGTCACAGTTATTCATACCTGGTAAGTGTGTAGACAACTTAAATATCACTTGTTACAAAATGGGACTTTCCCTTTAAGTACTGACATCACTTTTAAGCTATTACTTTGTATCCAATGCTAAAAATGTTACTCAAGTAATAACATCCTCTTCAACAAGCAAATCTACTTTACTTTACCCATATATATGTATTATGTTGATAAATTTCTGCAATTAGTCTAAAAATAAGTTACTTTATAATTACAAACATTTGCATATCTAAATATATTTGCAATTCTATAGGTACAAATAAGTTCGCTTCAGTCTTTAAGGTTAGGTGCAAATTTAAACAATAAAAAACTCACAAGAAACTGGCTTAATAATAAATGAAAATCAACTGAATTCAGCAAACTGCATCCAATTCACAATTCCTTGTAGCCAATTTCAAATCCTTGCAAATTAGTTATGCAAATCAAGCGCAATCAGTCTTATTACATTGAAACTAAATTGGAATTTCATTGAAATGGTTCACTTATTTTCATAAATAAGGATTTTGCTAATGAAATTGACTCAATTCTTAGAGCCGAGTAAAAGCTGAAAATCCGCATGAAAGGAGAAGGAGTCATGACATCAACATTTTTAAAGCATGAAATTGGTCAGTTAATTAAAGGGACAGTCCCACCTTACCTCAAGCCTATTTAGCAAGAAAGAGGGTGGAAAAGAACAAGAAGAGAGTACAAATTTAAATTTAATTTATAATTACTTTTCCATAGTTATCAATTTTGAAACATGCCAATGTGGAAAAAATCTCCATGGTTGATAGTAGCCATGTTGGAAGTCATTTTGTCAATACCCTCTAGTAATAAACTTGATGGTTTACAAGTTTCTGAGTAAACTGAGAATGAGTATAACTATTCCATAGTGATAAAGTGAAGTCAACTTGAATCCCCCTTACCCGCAGTGCCATTCCGCCTGGGTGGGGGACTAATTATAAAAATGGCACTTATCCTCTTTTTGGATTTCTGAATTACGGTAGGTGAACACCGTGAACGGCAATTATTATTAAAACTGCTCTTCTTTATTATTAATAATCTTAAGCTTAAGATTCATTTGTCACAAAGTGGGACTGTCCCTTTACCAACAACCTCACTAGCACACACACACCAGAACATATTTTGGTTGGATGTTAAAGTTGGGCGTACTGTAACTTAAAAAATATATCATCTTGAGACTATTTCGTTACAGGTGCCAGCCACAAGTAGAGTATAGCAGGATAAAAGGAAGCCATTTATATCCAGCAAAACTTATTAACCAAAAACGACTTAAGTCCTAAAAGCTTAGCGCCATAAAGCCATTTCACAAATTCGGGCCATTTGCAGCAAAAAAGGAGGGTCGTTACATGAGATGGCCTACGGGTTAAATGCTTCCCATGTGACGAATAAAATTTCGTAGGTACGAAAAACTACAACTGAATTTTCACAGTTCGTACTTGTACAACCATTACGAAGGAAATTGCAGTAAAAAAGGGAACAAATCGAAGAAAATGAGTGAAAAGGGATTCAATATACGGGTCCTTAGAGGCCCAATTTGAGAGTTGACATGTGGAATTTCCTTTAAATGGCAAATTTTATATATTTCTTATTTTTATATGCATGAATAAATGCAAAGGAATAGAAAATTATAGCCCAATCGTGATGACGAGGAGCTCGTTACTAAGTAGCTTAAAGCTAAATTTCACATTAAATAATTATTAATTTAAAGAGGAATAGAAAAATAATTTTTTTTAATGAAAAATCGGAAAGTGCATGAGTAAGCAGTTTCCATGACTTAGGCATTACACCCATTTTTCTACAGAATTTAAAAGGTACCGGTACTGACATTTGGTGGCGCCCTCTAGGACATGCGTGTCTACGTGAATCATGAGAGGTGATGCCTTTTATCCAGTAGAGGGCCCTACATGCTCAGTGAAATGGTGCCTATTTAGGCTTTCTATTTTCATTTAAATCCATGCATTCCGGACATTTTATTTAATGATTGGTAGACTCAAATTAAATTGGAATAATTGTTACGGATTTTTCTACAACCCACTTCTTTCAAAGTGGGACTTTCCCTTTAATCAGTGATACACAAACTAGCTTATCAAGACTGTAACAGACTCCAGTGACCGACACATCCTTACTTTGGACACCTGGGGCTAGGTCGCCTGAAGTGGCAAATGCATAGAAATTGATTTGTGCATAAACTGAAAAAATTCTGAAAATCAAGCTCAGAAATGCATATGGTTACGGTATTCAAATTTAAACATAGATTCAGTTATATGCACTTCATGTTATACACACTTCAGTTCTTTCCTCCCCCTTCCCCGGATTGAAATGTAGTTATTATAAATTACTGAGCGTTCTGCTCATTTTGGCAAATACATGATTTTAGCGATGGGTTCAAAAGCGAGATTTAAATAAAACTAGTAATAATATTTACTTTTGTAAAGAATCTTTTCTCCTTTCCGAATGCATTTTGATAAAGGCCACTATTTTCATCAATTTTCATCTGCGCAGAAATTTGCACAAATTTCTAATTTGCTTTTATTCTTCAAATATTTGAATAATTCATGCAGTGCTTAAATCCCACCACATTAACGGTGCGCATTAACACCATTTTTTTATTTATTAATGTTTTTACCTGAATAATTTTCCGATGCCAAAAATAATGCATTTTTAAGCCCGAAATAAGCATGATGAATAGGCGTTGATTATAGGCGCATTAAAAAGCGTGTAATATTCGTATTAATTTCGGTATGTTACAGTGACACTAACATATTATTATAGCATCAGTTTCCATTTATTACTCGGAATAAAATTTATTACGTTGCACGCATTTTTTTTTGCCAAGAATTGATGCTTCCCTCGTAATCTATAAACGCAAGCTATTACTCGTAGGCTACTTAAGACTAGTTCCCAGAAGCAGTCATCGCAGAATTGGCCAAGCAACTTGCGTCCAAATGTACCTAGGCTTAATCAGGGTCGGACTGGGGTGTAAGGGCCCAGGTGGCAATGTGGGCAGTGGGGGCCCCTAAATTTTAGAAGCACCGACCACAGGCCCCAGAACCCACCCATCTACCCATAAAAGAAAGGAATTTTGTCCCAGGAAAAAAATTTTTAAGGTGTTAATTGGTCCATTATTGCAAATATATACAGAAAAATGGCACCGCGAGTGACCTTTTCTACTCAAAAACCATCAAAAATGGGCTAAGAAGCATCAAAAATGCTTATTTCTCCATTAAAATTTTTTTCAAAATTTGGGCTGCAGGCTGGAAAGTTAAATAATTTTGTACATAATTGCAACAACTGATAGAAAGTGGCGCGAAGGCAACTTTTTTGCCTAAAAAAACACTCAAAAATGGGCTAAAATTATTAAAAATGCATATTTCTCTATTAAATTTTTTTTAAAATTTAGGCTTTAGGATAGAATTTGAAGGATTTTGTACATAATTAAAAAAAAATTGACAGAAAATGGCTCCGCAGGCGACTTTTTTTGCTCAAAAACATTCAAAAATGGGTTTAAATCACCGATAAATGCCTATTTGTCCATTAAAATTCTTTTCAGAAATTTTAGGCTGCAGGCGAAAATTTAAGTAAGTTTGTACATAATTGCAAAAATTGACAGAAAATGGCGCCGCAGGCAACTTTTTTTGCTCATTTGCATATTTTGCCATGGTGGGGTAGGGGCTCGCTAGCAGGGGGGAAAGAAGGGGAAGCCCGGGTGGCGATGGCCCACAGAGTCTATGGCCAGTCCGACCCTGGGCGTAATAGTTTATACCGAGGAGAAAAATGACAGTAAGTTATACACAAGATTTGCAAATATAGGCCTACGTCACAAATGTAAGTATTGATTGTTAAAATCAATTTGTTTTTACCTTTTTCCCAACTCAGAGAAGAAATGGGATGTCCAGCTGCTCGACAAGGAAGAAACAGATTTGCGCCGGCTACGGCTGACATGTCCGGCATTGGACGAATAAATGGAGAACCTGAAAAGAAATTTAGATTCAAAATTAGCCATTTTGTCATAGTGTGAATGTTGACAGTTTGATCAAATTTATGCTATCATCATGCATGTCCAGTCAGTTTATTATCGTCCATTAACGCTGCCTTTAATTTCCGGTTCTCGGTCAATCAGGGTCTTCGCCCATATATATCGCTGCTACTTTATATCATAAAAATATATTTTGCGTGAATTATAAACTGTCAGTCTAGTTTCCTTAAAATAAATTATGAGGCCTTCTGCTGACAAGGTTCAATTACTGAATACACCAGTATAAAAATTCTCCAGTTATAGTGCTGCAGACTGCAATAGATACCACTGACGCAAAAGTAGCCTATATTTTTTATTTATTGAAGTATTTTGTAGTAAATCTTTAGGTTGAGCTTATTTAAAGCATGTGAACATACCCAGAAAGTTTGAAAATAAACCAATGAGTGGTTCTCTCGTAATAAAATTGAGGAATTTGTGAAAATTCACAATGAGCCAATTTTACAAAAAGGAGATTAGTGAACCAGTGTGATCCTGGAAGTGTCGCTAATTTATCTAAGGTTACAGAACTTACTTAAACCAATATTTGTTAAAGTTACATACGTGAAGAGTAGCGAATATCCAACAAGGAAGCAAGATATTAAGTAACTTAGCTTGTCGATAGAGGGCCTCGCAATTTCAAGTCTGATACTATGAGGTTAAGATGGTCAACTATAATTTTCCAAAAATGTATTAAAGATTAGTGCCAAGTATAATAATGAAAACATACTATATCCCTCTAGGATTCTCAGAAATTTAAACAAAGTTTTTTTAAAAAATGCTAAGCTGATTTTCTTGGTAAAAATGCACTGGATGGTTTATAAGTTAAGTGTACAGAGCCCTGTTGATGCCACTCCCCCAATCGGCTCACAAGTGCTAAGTAGAAATCGATAAAATCATTTACTAGTCTTCGTCTCGCACTCCATGATTGTATTTTTCCATAAAAACGTTAATTAATCTTTGGTGGATCCATAAACTAATGACATTCCAAAGACGAAACTGTTCATTCGATACTAATGGGGAACCCAAAGACAATTTGGAAGCAGTCATACAAGGACCATCAATAACATTTAGCCCTATAAAAATACCAGTATATATAAAAACTTACGTAATTTCACCATTTCATTTTGCTTATTTTATGTTCAAAAAAAATCATGAAACGGGATCGTAAATAAACCATTATAGCAATATTTTAGCTATAGTAGTCCTATAAACAAAACTCGAAAGTGGGTAGTTTCCCACGATGCATTTGTTTTACCCAAAAATTCTTTTTCCAGATAATAGTACTGAACACAAACAAGCATTTTCCAAAATTAAAGTTTAATTCAAACTAAATTTTTTTTTTAAAAATAAAGATTTGAAATTTTAGTTGAAAAAAATGAGGCATACATGTGTCTGACGTCACAGGGCAGTATCAGGTATGTCATGATGCCGAACAGCTTTCTTTTTCACATTAAATTGTACATGTAATTTCAATACAATTCCGAAATGCTATCATGCGAATGAACTCATATACAATTTATGTATTTGTTTAGAAATTCATTTCAATGCTCCAAAAGTTAATGATGTTCAGACATGCAAGTTTTAATAGAACCAAATGCGCAACTACATATGCATTAGGCCTATTATTTGTTTAGTTTTCATATATTATTATAGTACGAATGTGCATCTTCCTGATATGAATAAATAATACAAATCAATACTAGAAGGGTACATGCCGAATTAATATTCCAGTGTAACAAAGTTAAGTAGTTACTAAGCCAATTTCAGTGAAAGTGCATATGTATACAATGAGATCACAGGATCAAGTCCCAAAAATTGGTTAGTTCACAGCTTTCTTAAATCTTTTCCACAAACTTGAAAAAAAAAATCAATTTTTTGATTGAGAAAAATACATGTACTTGTATCTTACATTATTCATAAGAATGTACCAGAAAGGATGGGCAAGGGTTAATAGTGTACAGAAATAGCTTAAATTATTCGGCCAAAAGACTTTTATGATAAAAAATGAATGTACTGGCGATACATCCTGTTCTATATTATGCTGCTTTTTGATTGGTTTTTCACCAGAAAACACGTATATGCATGATATTCTATTTGTGAAGCTTATCTCTTTGAAGCAGGTACGAAAGATTAATTCGGAAATGAAATTCATACGGAAGTGCCTGCCAACATGACCCCCCAACTGAATTTACTTTACAAAAATTATGGTGCATGATGGGAAACAGGGGAAGCTACAAATATTTATATTATTCAGTATTATAGTATTAGGAGATGAGATTCTGCTAAATTTTCTATCATTTTTAGCTTTTTAAATCAGCTTTTTAACTTGGATATAGGCCTACTTCCAAAATTGTCAAAATTGAGAACTGATAGGATTTTCTAAAAAAATGTATTAATTTAAAGAGGAAGTCTCACTTTAAGGAAAGTTATTTTTAAAAGAAAGGGAATTACAAAATATGCATACCAAAGCTAAGCATATTGTAATTTAACTTACCATTAATGAGAAATCACTGATTTTATCTAAAACATGGACAGAGCCATATTGCCCACTAGTGGTGCATAGTGAGGAAATGGTGAAATATTCACAGTTGGGTGCCACTAGCACCATCTAGTAGTAGCCATAGTAACTTTTGACAATGAAAGACAACACGGCTCAAACTCCAAAATATGAATTTTCTTTGGATGAAAATATGATTTTTTTTCCAAATAATTTTCTAAAAATGATTACTATTCCAAATAATGTTTGAAAATTACTAATTTTCAAAAAAATGTTTAAAAAATGACTACTTTTCTAAATAATGTTTGAAAATTACTACTTATCCAAAAAAATGTTTAAAAAATGACTACTATTCAAAATAATGTTTGAAAATTACTACTTATCCAAAAAAATGTTTAAAAAATGACTACTTATCCAAAAAAATGTTTAAAAAATGACTACTTTTCTAAATAATGTTTGAAAATTACTACTCATCCAAATAATGTTTAAAAAATTAATACTTTTTCAAATAATTTTGAAAAAATGACTACTTTTCCAAATAATGGTTAGAAATTAGCTTACTACTTTTCCAAATAATTTTTTAAAAAATGATTACTTTTCCAAATAATGTTTAAAAATTTTTAATTTTCCAAATAATTATTGAAAAATTACTACATGACCAAATAATGTTTATAAATTACTACTTTTCCAAATAATGTTTAAAAAATTACTAATTTTCCTAATAGCTTTTGAAAATTACTAATTTTCCTTATACTTTTTGAAAATTACTAATTTTCCAAATAATGTTTAAAAAATGACTACTTTTCCAAATTATGTTTAAAAAATTACTAATTTTCCAAATAGTTTTTGAAAATTACTACTTTTTCAAATAATTTTTGAAAAATTACTACTTTTACAAACAAATGTGAATAAATGCCACGTGTTATATAGAAAAATTAAAAATACCATCCTGAAAATCATAGAAAATTTATGATTTTTGACGAAAAAGCATGACTTTTGATATTACCTTTGCCAAAGTATGACTATTTAGGCAAAATGGAATAGTATAGGCCCTGGTTTTCCCAGAATATGAAAAAGTATAATTGATAAAATAGGAAATATAGGACAAATATATAAATGTAAAATAAAATTAGAAAATTAATAAATACAGCTAGAACATTGTTACCTCCTAACTAATATTACCTAATTTTTAAATTTTAGATTAGAATTTAGAAAACAAAATGAAAATAATTTTCTGTGGCTGGACAACAGTTACAAATGTGATATAGTACAACATACTTACTCACCAAAAATGTCGATTCTGGCCGAATGGTCAGCTTGTCCAGCTTTGTTATTTGCGCTGCACTTATATTGTCCACCATCTCTTGCAGATGTTGTGCTCAGGTTCAGAGAACTGATTCTCACTCCTTCATTATCGATGGCATTGTTAAGCTGGACATGACCTCCGCTATGAATGACCACGTCGTCCACTGTCCATCTAATATCCGGTGTGGGATTACCAGAAGCTGTGCATTGTAATGATATTGGAAAACCTGGCTGAAGAATTTTAGCCTCAAACGAATGGTGTAACATTGGACCCACATCTGGAACAAGAATCAAGAATTTTAGTACATCAATCACAAATAAACAAACTTGTCTTGACTTTGTAGGTCATGACCTGCAAGTCTAAAATTACCTTGCATTTGAAAATGTGTAAACATCATAATACTCCCATTTCAAAATTGAAGCGCCACCTATGATGAATACTGAGAAACGGGGTTTCTATTTTTTCTAAATACTGTTATTTTTTGGTGAAACTTTTACCAATTTGTAATTTTTGGTTTAATTTTTAGCGAATGTATGAACTTGATATTTTTGTAAAATCTTTACTAAATCAATGAATTTGTAATTTTTGGTATGAATTTTAAATATTTTAAACTTTTATCAAATGTATTAATTTGATATTTTGGGGAAAGATTTACTAAATGTAAGAATATGTAATGTTTGGCTTTAGTTTGACTAAATGCAAGAATTTTTAATGTGTGGCTAAATTTTTACTAAATAAAAGAATATGTAATATTTGTTGACATTTTTACTGAATGCAAGAATTTGTAATTTTTAGTGAAATTTTTACTAAGTGTAAGAAGAATATGTAATGTTTGGCGAAAGTTTGAATAAATGCAATGATTTTTAATGTTTGGCTAAATTTTTACTAAATGCAAGAATTTGTAATTTCTAGTGACATTTTTACTAAATGAAAGAATACCGAATTAATTTTTGTTGACATTTTTACTGAATGCAAGAAATTGTAATGTTTGTTGAAGTTTTTGCTAAAGACATAAAATTTGCAATTTTTGGAAAAAGTTTTAATAAATAAATACAATTTGTAATTTATGTTTAAATTTTTTATACATAAATTTACTATTTTTAGCTAAATTTCCACATCACACTGACACCATCCAGAAACACCTTTATTGCTACCGTAAAACTAAAAATCTGAAAATTTCCATACCAATATTTCTAAAAAAAAACTATATAAATATATACGAGCATATTTCATTTAAAATGGTAAAATATACGGTAAAAATACCCGGCATGGCAGAATTTAAGCATTAGCTGATAAAGTCAATCTGATTTTTAAAATGCCTTAAATCCTATCTAAACCCCACTCCTTCAAATATTTTTTTTTGCAAAAATTTTTTTTTTCCAACAGCATTTTACAGAAATGATGTCAATACAACTGAAATCATAGAAATAAATCAATAAAAACATTCAGTAAAGTCTTCGAAAAGTGAATCTAGGATTTTAATAAAGCAGCAGATAATTCTGGACCAAAAAAAATTGAGCTTTCCGGCTCAAACTTCCTCGCAAGATTTTGAAAAGATTTCCTTGAGACTTTCCAGCATCAAAAGCTTACACCATAAATAAAAAAACTGCACCTGATAACGATTTTTTTCTGATTAAAAATCAAGTATCTTCGCAAGAGTGATCAATAAGTATAGCCTAGAGGATTCTCAAATAACCAGCATTTTTGGCTTATTTTTCAATAAAAATTTCAGCTCTAAATTAATCTATAGTTTTAGATGGTGGGGATATTTAAAAGTATTATTCAAGAAAGTTGCACCCAGCGCCAGCTGGGGGGAATTATTCATCATCCCAATTTATTCTTAAGCCTGACCCTAGGGGTGCTTCTTGTTGTAACTACCCTGCACTGAATTTAAAACAATAGGCTTGTAGCATAGACATATGGTGCCATCTATGATGAACTCTAAATGGCCCATAGTAAAATGGCCAAAAATCGTGGGTTATAATCCGCCAGTTGCGTCATGCAGCACTGCCAACTAGCTGAGTTAATAGAAAACTTAAAGTGGACATTTTTCACGGGATCTATGGCATAGAGATTGAATTTCTTAACTAATTTTTAACTAAAGGTAGTAAAAAAAAAAGCAAAAAATACTAAAATATAAATAATTATAATATCTAGTACAATGTGAAAGAATTTTTTTCTAAATTATTATTACTTTTTTTATAAAAAAAAATTTAAGGCTTTAAAATGACAATAAAAAATTGACCACCTCACCGAAAAAAAATTATTACAAAATAACCATTTAGTTTAGGCGAAAAGCGATTTCATCACGTTTTAGCTGAATTAATTTTCTAAATTTTAGTATATTTGACAATTCTCTAACATTTGAATTTTTTTTAGGAATTAAACTCTAAAATCTTGTTTTGCATATTCATGAAAAATCTAAAAATATTAGAGAAATGTCAAATATACCAAAATTTAGGAATTTTATACAGCTAAAACCCTGTCAACTCGTTTTTTGCATAAATTTTATGGTTATTTTGTAATCTTTTTTCCCCGGTGAGGTGGCCAATTTTTCATTGTCATTTTAATGCATTTATTTTTTTTTTTAAAAGTAATAATAATTTCGAGAAAAATTCTTTCACATTGTACTAGATATTATAATTCTCTACATTTTGGTATTTTTTGCTTTCTTTCTACTACGTAAGAAACTGTGGTAAGAATGGTATTAGCTGGCCAATACATTACGTTCATAGCAGTTTCAACACCACACATCCACGATCAGTTTCACCAACAGAGAGTGCATAAGTCTACTACGCAACAGGCGGATTACATAGAAGGAAAGTGAAGCTAAAATTGAATGATGCCCTTGTCGAACGTTTCAACCATTACTAACAGATGGCGCTAAAATTTCTGAAATTTTACGAATGATGTATTTCTGAGATCAGGCAATATGGCGTTGTCCATGTTTTACCTAAAAATTGTGATTTCTCAATAATGTTAAATTTAATTCAAATATTATTATTTTATTTTTACATTTTGTGCTAATGCCTAACATTTTAAAAAGCAATTGTCATGAAGTGGGACTTCCCCTTTAAAGTAAATTTTTCTGAATTTTGTTTTGTAATATACCCTTAAAAAAATCACTAAATAGTATAGAATGTTTGGCACCATTAATGTTAAGTTTAATTCTAACATTATTATTTTATTTCGACATTTTGTTTTAATGCGAAGTAATTAAAAAGCACTTGTCATGAAGTGGGACTTTCCCTTTAGGGTAAATTTTTCTGAATTTTGCTTTGTAATGTTCCCATTAAAAATCACTAAAAACCTAGAATGGTTGGCAACATTAATGTTAAGTTTTAGTCTAAAATTATTATATTATTTCTATATTTTGTTTTATTGCCCAGTATTTAAAAAGCACTTGTCATGAAGTGGGACTTTCCCTTTAATGTGAATTTTTTTTTAGAAATTTTGTTTTCTAATATACCCATTAAAATCACTAATTAGAATAGAATGTTTGGCACTCTTAATGTTAAGTTTAAATCTAACATTATTATTTTATTTCTACATTTTGTTCTAATGTCTATCATTTAAAAAGCACTTGTCATGAAGTGGGACTTCCCCTTTAATGTATAAATTTTGTTTTATAATATACTCATTATAAGAATTCCTAAAAGCTTAGAATTGTTAGCCCCAGTCCAATTTCGGGTATATAAAATTATTAGTAAATATAATTCTGATCTCTATTTCTCAATTTTGGCAATTTTTTAAAAAAAATCACATGATTTAATTTATTAAAATACTGTAAATATTTTCAAA
The DNA here is from genome assembly GCA_034700285.1 of Proteroiulus fuscus. Lineage (NCBI taxonomy): Eukaryota > Metazoa > Arthropoda > Diplopoda > Julida > Blaniulidae > Proteroiulus > Proteroiulus fuscus. The sequence continues at coordinate 13,131 of JAQIXP010002992.1, forward strand.
ATTAGTTTTGGATTTCCTCTATTTATATTGCTCTCATTTTTGCTATCAATTGTACGCATTTTCTGAGAATATTTGCAAATGTTGCATTTTTATTGCACCATAAGGGACCCATTTAATGGGTATACCAAGTGACGCCATCTTAGGAATCCCATTTAACCTTCTATAAGAATAAAGTATTCTTGGTTTAGCTATTTTCAAATGTGTAATGACACCCTGATGCCAAAACACGAGGTTTTATTTTAGCTTTTAACTCGAATCCATCGCACACAATATTCATATTAAATTTTTGCATTTTCTGTTCAAATGTTCAGTATAAAATTGTTCCTGTTGTACTGGGAATACTTTCAATGTGAACTTGGGTATTTTATTACACTGCAATTTTAGGCTTACCGAAACTATGTTAATTCAAAATATTGACAAATAGAGTTTTAGGAAAATGTTGGTTGGCTGGTGGTAAATTTTCATCAAAATATTGTTTTTTAAATGAGAATAAACAATTTTTCATGTAAGACATGGGCAGAGCCATATTGCCTGATCTCAGAAATATCTTAATCGTGAAATCTCAGAACTTTCAGCGCCATCTGTTCTCCCATCTGTAATGGCCCCCCATATGTAAAAGAAATGCATTTTAAAATGCATTTTTGAAGCTTGTATTTTAAATGATTTTTTTTTGAAAATGCATTTTAAGGGGGCTGTCCACACTTTTAAAAAATGCATGCTCCTATGGGAATCTCCATGTTAACTAACGGTA
>JAQIXP010002993.1:0-13880 GCA_034700285.1 Proteroiulus fuscus
CCATTATTGATTAATTTGTACTTTTATTTAACATGGAGATTCCCATAGGAGCATGCATGATCTAAAAAGTGTGGACAACCCCCTTAAAGGAAAAAAAAATTACAAAATAAGTTTGTAAATGCTATTTTTTGTACATGTAATTAGATCAATTCAACAAAATAAATTGCTCTCAGTACACAATATACAACCTGTAACGTGACACCCTGTATTGTGGTAATTTCTTTTTACTGCAAACACAGGCAAAAGACTGCACTTTTAGCCAGTATTTTAATAATAATTAAATTCTCATTTAGCTGGATTGTAAATTAAGCCTACTCTCTTCTTATAAATATGTGTGTGTGTGTGTGTACTTGATGTGCCTTGTACTAATCATTTTAATGGAAAAGCTTTTAATGAAATTTGACATTTAAGCAATATTTATAGCAGGCCTTCATGCACATAAAATGCTTTTCTATTGCTCCGATAAACAAAGCTGTTTTAAGGAGGATCACAATAAAGCAAATGCAAATTTAATATCCAATTATTTATTTTGAGCCGAAAAAAATAAGGATATTAAATTGTAATTTTTTTAACTTATTTTTTACTAATAATATTTAATTTATTTTTGTTTAAATTCTTTTGAAATAATACGAGGAATCTTGAGAAAATCCTTGAAAATGTTTTATATTCTAGTAAATATATTGAGTGATTATTTTGAAAATCCAAGTGTATTCAAAAATTTGGTAAAAGTTTGAGAAATCTGAAAACAAAAATATTTTATAATGTTTTATAGTCTAGTAAATATATTGATTATTTTAAAATCAAAGAAAATTAAAAAAAAATTGGCAAATTTTGAGAAATCTGAAAAAAAAAGATATTTGAAGATGTGTTGTACTCTAGTAAATATATTAATTATTTTGAAATCAAAGAAAATTTTAAAAAATTGGCAAAATTTGAGAAATCTGAAAAAAAATATTTGAAAGGTTTTATATTCTAGTAAATATAATGATTCTTTTAAAAATCATAGAAAATTAAAAAAAAAACTAACAAAATTTGAAAAATCTGAAAAAAATTATTTGAAATGTTTTACATTCTAGTAAATATAATGATTCTTTTAAAAATCATAGAAAATTTTAAAAAAAAAATTAACAAAATTTGAGAAATCTGAAAAAAGATATTTGAAGATGTGTTATACTCTAGTAAATATATACATTATTTTGAAATCAATTTTAACAGTGGGGAGATCCATTGAGGATTTAAATTTAAACCTTGGTTTATGTGCTAAAATTCAACTTTGTCTATAGGTTTTTTTACTAATCCTAGACTTAAACCGAGGTTTAAATTTAAACCCTGGCTGGATATCTCCACTGTAAGTAAATTTAAAACAACATTTGAGAAATCTGAAAAAAAATATTTGAAATGTTTTACATTCTAGTAAATACCTCGTATAATGATTCTTTTAAAAATCATAGTAAATTCAATGAATAAAAATATTTGAAAATATTTTAGGCCTACATTCAAAATTTTTCAAAATTTTGGCAAATATGAAAAAAACAATTTGTAAATGCTTTACATTCTAGTAAATACCTCGTATATAATGATTCTTTTAAAAATCATAGACAATTCAAAAAGTTTGGCAAAATTTGATAAATATAAAAAAAATAAATATTTGAAAATGTTTATATTCCAGGAAATATAACAATTTAAATTTTAAATGATTGATTTTTTATATTTTTTATCACAAAAAAATGTTATGGTTTTGAAAGTCTTTAATGCACAACTTTTGCAAAATCCAAATTATTGTAAAAGAGAATGACTACAGAGGGCGCCATCTTTTCACAATGGAAACTATCAGCTTGAAATTGAAAATATTAAAGAGCTGAGATCAAAAAACCACATGAGTCCATTTTTGCTGAAAATAAGATATTTACAAACAATTGTAGCTAAAGTGTTGTTATATTCACTAAAATCAATAATAAAATTGGGGTAAAATAGTTAGAAGTTGCTCATTTTGACCACTAAAGTTTTAAAATGTCAGAATCATGATATACGAGCCTCTATTTACAAAATTGTTAGGATAAGGTACCCAAATTTGGGTATAGGGTTAAAGTAGTCTCAAAACAAGTAGATTCCATTCGAGGGAACCAAAATGTGGAAGTGCATCCCAAAGCACAAGTTTCTATCTCAAAAATTAAGTTGAGATTTTAAAAATAACTAATTTTAATGCAAGGAATCTGGATTTTCTCCAAACGCATTTTTCTCAGAACAATAAATCTGGACTCAAGTGGTTTTCGATCTCAGCTCTTCAATTTTATTAGCCTCTCAAGCTAAAGCCACTATTGAATGGCCCTCATTAAACTTAAAACCTTTCTTTTTCATTTCCTAAGATAGCAAAATAAGTAAAGTAAGAGTATATAGGCCTTGTTTTTCCCCCCCAATCGATTTTTAAGAAAATCTTTTCTTTTATGTACATTTAAATTTAACAGAGGAGCTGTCCATCAAAAAGCAAGCTAGAGAGCACATTATACTAATATGGGGGAATTTAATCTTGTGATGTGTCACATAATGAGACGTATACCATTATGCATGCTACTAACAGCTTAGTTTCCATATTAAAGACTTATGCAGAAAGGTTTTTCAATTCTTAAGAAAATAAAATTTCAATAGAAAAATGTAACAAACTCTTACAGCGAGCCTTTTGCATTGGCATGAATAGCTTTCAAATATATTCAAAGATTATATAAAATGTATGTAAATATATGTGCATCCAGGGAGAATGAATTCACAACCACAAAATACTTTCTATATGCACATATTAAGGGCAATTGTATTTTTAATAAGAAAAGGCGTTGTGAAACGAATACAGAAAAATCCTCCTTTTATTAAAGGAGAAAGTCTCATCTTTTTACAATTTATTTTTAAAATAATGGCAAGGAATAGCCGAAAAGAGATCAGAAATTAGTATTTGAATCAGACTTTCCATAATTGAAAAATCATAATTTTTCTAAAATACATGGATGGCGCCATTTTGCCATGTTATTGCAAGAAATGACTGGCGCCATCTAGGAGTTACTTTTGTAAATTAAACCATTGAAAGTAGCATATATTTGTGTCTGGCTTCACTGTTTCTCTATTGAATAATTTTGTGCATTGAATTTCTAAGATGGCTGACAAAATAGAATGGTAGTAATCAATGTAATCAGTAGATGGCGATACTTATTTTTGTAATAAAAAAGAATAAATACTTCATGTGAAAAGTATTTTCTACAAAATAAAGCTACTTAAAAAATATATTTATTGAATACTAATTTGAAATTTACGCCTAAATTTTTTGTCTTAAATTTTTGTGACTTTTCTAAATAATTTTTAATTTTTAAATAATTTCTTGTTAATAAATTAGTGTTTGTTAATAAATAGAAATACAATATATTGTAGCACAGCATGCAGTGAGAAAAAATTTTAAAAAATGAAGCCATTTTTTTTTTTGTCTGGAAACAAAAATAAAACTTTCATGTCAAAATTTCGAGACATTTTCATTTCTGCAAACCACACTGAATTAATTTACATTATTTTGTAAATAATTTTAAATTTATACAAGCCTTGCAGCTTTTTGTAAGAAAGTCACTGCAAAATTTCATGTTAATTCTTTTTTTAAAAAAATGTTTCATGACCCAGACATATTTTACAAATATTTTTCTAAAAAAAATGTATTATTTTAAAAGTTATTTAGAAATCCATTTTGCAAATATGCAAGTTATCATGCCTTAATTTTTTCAGTAAACATTCAATAAACATTGGTTTTTTATGTAAGCAATTTCTTATAAAATAATTTTGCAAATAAGTATTTTTGCACAGCAGGGCTACCCAAATAAATTTAATTATAGGTGTTTTCGGGATATTTTCGATTACAAAGGGCTATGGTATTTTAATGATTTTGTATGATTTTTACCCAAAAACAAAGACTCAAGGGGTCAGTAGCACCTTCCCAGACAAGCTCTGATTGGCCACACACATTCACCATGCAACCACAGCGCCACACATGGTCATTACCAGCTCCAACCTTAATTATTGATTCACAAGGCTTAACCCCCTTGAAGACCTTTTGCAAAAGCATTGGTATCTAGGATACACAAACACACAATAAGACAATGGTCATTTTTAATTAAATTGACTGTCATAGAAACCCGCATTTCATTGCTTACGGTATATACTTCCATACACAATTCTAAGACAATAGACAAAATATAGACATAAATCATTTTTCCCCAAATCATGTTGTGCAGGTAGGCAGTCTATAACACGTGACACCAGCCATTTACAATTCAAAAAGTCATGTAAAAAGTAAGAGGGCCCACCTGCAGGGTTAAGTTTATATTTGCCATCAACAAGTCCACGTGTTACAACATAGTACCACCAACTGTTGAGAAGGGAGGGGGGCCGGGGGGAACCAGGGGAACCCCTTTTCCTGATATTTTTTATTAATGTTTCAGGCTCTTTTATTTTCCATTTAAGATGGCTTCATGGAGAGATTTTTATGCCGTAAGAATTAATGTTATGTTATCTTAGACAAATAGTCCATTGCTTACACAAAAGCCAAACTACTTACAGGTAGATTTAGAAGCTCAGAAAAATGTTATGTTTTTCATATTGGTCTGGTATCACACTGAGAATGACCTCAGTTGGATGCACCGAGTGATAAAAATCCTTATACAAAAATATAGCCTTAACCTAAATCTCTTAGCTTGCTTGCATTTATGACCGGATTTTCGTGAAAAATAAAAAAAGTTAAAAAGATATATTTAAAGTGTGAATGAAATTATAGCCTATGTAAAAAAGCTAAACAGAGAAAACTGGATGAAGGTGCACTCATTTAAGAAGACCAAAATACTCTTTTACGTTAAAGGGAAAGTCCCACTTTGAAAGAAGTGATTTGTAGGAAAAAATGCATAAAAAATTATAGGAAAGGCATGGACATTGCAATTTTATTTGAGCCCACCAATCATTAAATAAAATGTCCCGAATACATGGATTTGGTTGAAAATGCAAAGCCCAAATAGGCGCCATTTTACTGACAGTATGTAGCGCCCTCTACTGGATAAAAGACATCGGCTCTCGTGAAACAGGTAGACAAGCATGTGCTAGAGGGCGCCACCGACTAAAGTCTGCTGAAATCTATGGAAAAATGGCGCCTAAAATGTATTCGGCAAACGTTGTGATTTCTTCAATTAGGAAACTGCTGAAATTAGTATTGTCACAGCCATTTATATCTAGTTAGTATGTACAACTTACTAACTTATAGATATCACTTGTTACAAAGTAGGACTTTCCCACTAATGTATTTTTAAATATGTTTATAAATTAGTAAACATTGGGAAAACTGAATGTTTATCTTTCGCAACAAAAGTGCCCAGAAATATGATTCGCAAATAAAAACAAAAAACAAAAGTAAAAAACCTAAACATATAAATACAATAAAAAAATATAAATAAAACTTTTTAAACATATTTCAATCCATCCAACTGCAGTATACAAACAAAGCACAAGAAAGCAATAATATATTTCCAGTAGGATGAATAATTGTGAATGAAACATTTTTTTCTATAGATCTATATGGGAAGTTCAATTTCATAATTTTCTGAATGATTTCAGCCTAAAACGGAAAAAAAAACCGTTTGCATGATGGAATCCTCGTTATAATCTGTAATATCCTTCTGCCTGACTAACTATAAATGTGTAGCGAGGGAGTAGGCCTACTCTTGATTGTGTAAAACTAAACAAAGACCAATTTCACAAATGAATGAAAGTTTTAAATTGCAGGAGTTCAAAACTTAGACATTTGGGGAAAAAAAAGCTATTTTTATGATTAGAAAAATGTTTCCCTCTTTTAAATGCCAGTCCACCCACCCACACTGGCACATCCTATTTATTATTAAAGATTCTCTCTCAGTTTACTTTATCGATATACAACTAAAACGACAGCAGCTTGTATAAGGCCTTTTTCAATGTTGCCATTTATTAATATCGTATTAATGTCAAGCACGTTGAGGGTATTTTTTTTAGCAAAATGTGTCTGATCAATTATTTCAGCCAATTTGTAGTTTAACGTCTGCATTTCTACTTTTTTTTCTCTTGTAGCTTTTACTTATCCTCATTATGCATGCACATGTTGTTATAGAGATAACTGCAGCAAAACAATTAAGAATATACGTCAAAAGAAAAGAGAGATACATGCAAGTTTAGTTATACATGCATTCTAGCATGTATAGTATTTGCCATGCTCGTATTATAAGAGACCCCACGTAATATATATTATCGGCACTTTCTGCACAACAAGAGATACCCTTGATAGCATCTAATTTACCTATCAATCTACTAACGAATAACGAAAATTCTCTTCATAAATTAATGCCGATGAATTAAAAAATGGCTGCTCGCTTTCTGCTCCAACGACTATCTCTCCCTCTTTCTCTCTCTCTCGGTTTCGATTTCATCAAAAACTTTTTACCACCAACGAGAGAATTTTGTTAAAGAACCATCTAAGAAAAGTGAGAGGAATATCTAAAAAGTTCTACAAAAACTCCGAGATAACTTCGATGGCTTAATTCAGAAGTTGCGAATAAGCCAAAAGTTGCTTTTGAGATAATTTCATTTTTATGGAAAAAAAAGGTATAACTTGGAAATAAACAATGTTAAAAGACTGAAATTTGGTGAACAGATAAAACAATAATTATATATTTTATAGAGAATGTGCTCATTTTTGTAAAATGATTAAATTAATAAATTAATTAGGTCATTTGAGAAATAAAAGGCTTAAAAATGCTCATTCGTTAGTTTGACTTTGATACAATAAAAAAATGAGCAAAAATTGTTAGTTCGTTACTTTTATTGTAATAAAAATCCAGGTCTCGAGAAATTTTTAAAATGTAAACTAACGAATTAATGGCATTATTCACCACCTCTAACTTTTATAAATGACACATTGTTGGATATTCGCTACTGTTCACTTCTGTAACTTTAACAATTATTGTTTAAATTAATTTCTGTAACTTTAACAATTATTGGTTAAATCAATTTCTGAAACTTTAACAATCATTGTTTAAATTAATTTCTGTAACTTTTACAATTATTGTTTAAATTAATTTCTGTAACTTTAACAATTATTGTTTGAATTAATTTTTGCAACTTTATGGACACTTACAGGATCACAATGGTACAATTAACTTATTTTCGGCAAATTGGCTTACTCGTCACTTCTGAATTAAGCCATCGATTTACACCTATAGTCCAAGTGGCCAAGAAGGAAACTATAGGATTGTTCTACATAATATGCTTTTAGGTTTAAATTCGTGCACGTTGAAAGATTGTTTTTAGTATAAAATATAGTTGTAGTGTGAGAATTTTCCACACAACTTGCATGCCTTTTTCACCTTCTTCCATTTCAATATTCAAATAGTTAACATATTTACAATTTTCACCCATGTAACATCTAGTTAGGAACAGTCCCAAGGCCTCACTCTTGATACCCTCCTGGAGACAATGTTCAGTGTGCGGCCAAGAAGTCAAGCCCACATTTGCGGGAAGTGACCCAGAAATGACAATGCACCAACTTTGGCATTGACATTACACATGCAAAATTTCTGTTCATCTGTTTCTTGGCTCGTTCACTTTTCTCTGACTGAAACTGACTGCCTTATTTGTAGATGGCTGCTTCCCATTTGCTAAATTACGATGAAATCTATGGAAGAGTAATTTCCTGTCTAAACTGATTTTCTATTAAAGGACATACTCCTCCCCAAGAAGTCACTTAACACTTTTCTCTCCCATTTCTTACATCTCTCAATCACAAGCTAAAATATATGTTTAAAAAAATTGTGCATAAAAAATGGTTGGATGTATGATGATTACTTTATCCCCCTCTCTTATCCCCTCACTTACATCTGATTTCAAAAATTGACAATGTGAGAAATTCTCAGACATTTTTCTTTTTGCAAAACAGATACTTTCTAGCTTAAGTATATTGCTAAGAGGCTTTTTCTTAAGTAGGGTCCAACATAGTCTCTAAATGCTTGCTAAATTGCAGTATTTAGTCATGTATGGATGATCTTGTGATTAGTTAAAGATATATTTTTGTGAGATCTACTTTGGTAAATTTGAATTGTGTTTAGTGAAAAACTTGCTCCAAAGCCAAGATACATTATACCAAAAGAAATGTCAATGACAATTTTGTCATCAGCACAAAATACTTCAGTATTAGCTTATAACGAAAATTATATATTTTTCAAGAAGTCATGATCTTTATCCTCGTTACTTTTGTTCATTATAAGTGTAAATACATAACAAATGAATATCTCATATTAAAGGGACAGTCCCGCTTTGAAACAAGTTGATTTTAGTAGAAAGATCATGAAAAATGGTAATAGACATGGACATTGCAATTGGATTTGAGTATAATGATCATTAGATATAATGTCTTGAATACATAGATTTGGATAAAATTAGAAAGCCCAAATTGGCGCCATTTCACTGATCCTGTGTAGCGCCTCCTACTGGATAAAAGGCATCAGCTCCAGAGACATACACGTCTTAGAGGGCGCCACCAATTAACACTGTTTGCTGAAAGCTATGTAAAAATGGCGCCTAAGATGTATTTCTTCAATATGGAAGTTTTGCTGCAACTATTATTACCACAGTCATTCATATCTAGTACGTGTTTCTTGTTACAAAGTGGGGCTTTCTCTCTAACACTGTTTCTTCTACAGGGGCGGATCCAGGGGGAGGGTCATGGGGGTCATGACCCCCCCAAAATGTTCAAAATCAAAATAGAAAATATAGGAAAATTGCAATTTTGGTGTGTTTTAGCCTATTTTTGAGTGTTTTTGATCCAAAAAAAATCGCCTGCGGCGCCAATGAGTGTTAATTTTTTCAATAATGTATAGAAACTTTTTAATTTTTGCCTATGGCCAAAAATTTTGGAACATTTTTATGGGGAAATATGCAATTTTGGTGATTTATAGCTTATTTTTGAGTGTTTTTTATCCAAAAAGAATCGCCTGCGGCGTCATTTTGTGTCAATTTTTTTCAATAAAGTATAGAAACTTTAATTTTTGTTTATAGCTAAAAATTCTGGAACATTTTTATGGGGAAATATGCAATTTTGGTGATTTTGAGCCCATTTTTGAGTGTTTTTGATCCAAAAATATCGCATGCGGCGTCATTTTGACTCAATTTTTTTCAATAATGTATAGAAACTTTTTAATTTTTGCCTATGGCTAAAAATTTTGGAACATTTTTTTGGGTAGGAGCTCCCCTCGAAATGGATTTCTGGGTGTGGCCATGACCCCCCCCCCCCCCCAAAAAAAAAACCCACCAAAGTCTGGATCCGCCCCTGATCTTCTAGTCTTCTATAGATACCCTTCCAGCACTGCCACGTGCCACTGTAGAAAATCTCAATTCATCAAATGCATTTTTGTCATTCTTACTAGAGTTAAATAAAAAAAATACTGCCTCAAGAAAAAATACTATTTTCTGGAGTGTGTCAACCAATATCAACTAAAATGCACAACTGCTGATACAAAGTTATCCGAATAACAAAATGCCATCTACAGAAAGCACATATTTATATTGAAACTTCAAAAATTGCACTTGCTTTCCTGTATATATACTTTTCAATATTGCACTCAAGTGCAGTAAAGGATATATTGCTATATTTTATATTAAATTAGTATGGCTTTCTCCGGCATGTGGAAATATACGCCACAGAGTAATTTCCCTACACGTGTTGAAGGAAAATTTAATAAAAGAAATGTAAACTTGGCTTACAATTTTTTCCCCACTTTTTCTTTTTTTTTTCTTCCTGCTAAACATCAAAGTCGGGGATTTTCCCTGTGGTTTTAACGCCTTCGACATAATTAGTTCTCCAGCAAGACCAATGCTCCCTATCCTTAACACTGCGGTCCAACAAGTAAATAACGGCGCTGCAGTCACGAGTCTTGCACTAAAAATGCAAGCAGTTTTCATGCACCATGCAGATCTGCTTCATCAACGGTTTCCATGGAAATCCGCGGCAACCATGACAACCGGGTTGGAAACATCTAACAAATGCTTGACAAAGTCCATGAAGTACCAACACTTGCAATCAAATATTAGACAAATGCTGAGCTTGGTTGGTTGTCTTGTAATACTTGAAGGTATACACACCAAGAATGGTTGCTTAAAGGGAAAGTCCCACTTTGTAACAAGTGATATTTAAATTGCTCACACTTACTAGATGCGAATGGCTATGACAATAATAAGTGCAGCAGAGTTTCAATATTGAAGAGATCACGAGGTTTGCCAAATACACGTTAGCCGTTTTCGGCATGATAAGATTGCTAAATAACTAACTTATGTAGGCACGTGACTTCTAACCTGAAATCACTATGCTTACGTCTGGCATGCCGTCCTTAGGAGAGAAGTTGTCTGCTATGAATGTGCGTCCATTATTCGCTGCCTTTAGTTTTGTTATAATGCATTGCATTATGGGTACAACCATTTTTAAGCCCCGCCCTTTTAAGCATGGTTCATGCTTTCCAGCAATCAAATCGTACGCCGCCGTGCCTCCATTTTTTTCTGACCAGGTTAGGCAACTTCGAGTTGACTAACGAGCAGACGACATTTCTTATAAGAATTCCAATATGGCGAGCATGACTGCATCCGGTTGAATGACGTCACACTAGCATGCCGGACGTGTTTTACCAATTTGGCTTAAGTATTCGTGAATTTGCTTGCATGCCGATTACGCCTGTTATATAGGTGCCATTTTTCCGTAGATTTCAGGAGCCACTAAAAGTTGGTGGCGCCCTCTAGAACATGCGTGTATACGTGTTTCATGGGGGCTGATGCCCTTTATCCAGTAGGAGGCGCTACACACTGTCAGTGAACTCGTGCTTGTTTGGGTTTTGCATTTTCAACCAAATCCATGTATTCGGGACATTCTATTTATTGATTGGTGGGCTTAAATCAAATTGCTATTTCCATGTCTTTCCTAATTTTTCATGCTCTTCCTCCTACAACCATCTTTATTCAAAGTGGGGGACTTTCCCTTTAAATGCTTGCCGCACTTAGCATTCGTCTCCAGGTTGCATTCCAGCGAGAGACCCGAGGCTGGTGCAGTGCTAACATTTCACACACTAGCACTGTCAATGCTAGAAAATTTTTATATTATTTATAAAATATATACAAAACTGAGCTTAGCTTTTTTAAAGTTCAATGCAATTACTGTGATTGGCTACTGGTCCATTGTACTAATATTATCAAATGCATTTTGTCACATGTAAGTAAAGAGAAACTTGACCTGCAGGTAATGACAAGTTATTTTTAAATTAGTGAGCGCAACAAGTTGATATGGGGACGTGAAATTGAAATGCTAAGCACATTTACCAATATTCAGTACTAGTAATTCTCATTGCCATCAGGCTTATAGACTTAACTATACTATAAAATATTACAGTGATAACATTAGTACGGTTTGTATTTCCCATACTCTTGAATAAGTTGAATAAAAATGTTCAATAAATTCTTAGATATTTGTATGAGTGTCTAGAGACATATTTTCATACAAGTCTTACTTTTTTTCATTGCAAACCTATTTGAGTTTAAGCATACATCAGGAAAGTTGAGTTCACAAAATAATCAATAATTTATAACTTTTTCTCTAGTATTTTTCATTACTGGCCCTGGTAAAGGACCTCAGTTATACTTGCAACAATTGCAGGTCACATCAGCAATATACAAACTAGCCCCATAGGAAAAATTTCATGAAAACGTTTCAAATATTACAAATGACACTTTAACATTTACTTCAATATATGCCAAGTAATGATGCAAGAGTGAGCATGGAACATTGTTGCCCAATGAAATACTGAAAACTAGGCATAAAACTAGCAGATAAAACTGGATTTAATGAATAAATAAAACCCATGAAAGTGGATAACAAATAAAAGCTAAAAAAAACCCGAAACCTTCAATCCTAAACTCTACTCTTGTTTATACAGAAATAACAGAAAGAAACTAAACTATTTAATTGCCAACAATGCATTGCTTACAATGTAAAAGACATGGCAACACGTTTTTTTCTAAATAGCAAAATCTATCCATGCAACCATGTTTTTTTTAAAAATAATCTTAGTTTTAAATAAAAGGGATAAATGTTTAAAGGTGCCTCTAAACTATATCACAAAACATAACAAAATTGGTTATAAATTTGTTAAATTACTTGTTATGTAACGTGTTATTAATTGATACAATATGGATGATATACCACGAAAAATGTTAAATAACATCTCTTTGTTCTTTTTTTCTGTAACAAGTTGTAACTCTTTGCTAAGTAACACCTTAATTTAGGTTTGTTTTGGATAGCACAGCATTTCAGCATATTCGACAATATAAATATTTAAAAAAACATTAAGGAAGCTGTCAACACTTTTAGCAGCATGCATGGTCCTATGGGGATTTCAATGTTAAATTCGTTTTCTTCAAACTGTTCTAACTCAAGAACGGGTAAAAGTTCAACGATGGGGTTTGATTTTTTTAAAAGATCATAAAATTTACTAAAAACTGATGCATGATTATGACGTCACATGCATTCTGAATGTAGTTATCGATTTTCAAAGTTGGTTGTTCCGTTTTCCCATGCTATTTTACATAGACTTGAAATTTTTTCCCAAAATTGAACGAATCTTGATATTGGCCGAGCGGATGACGATGGGGTTTCATTTTTTGGAAAGCTTAATTAATTTACTACAAAATGTATCAGATCGATTTTGTTATTACATGCATTCTATATTTATTTATCGAAGTTCAAAGTTTACCATTGAGATTTTCGCCACATTTTGCCCGATTGTACGGCTCACAGGGTAGATAAACAAAAAAATCATGCATAAAATTTTAGTAAATGTAATTGTCCTTCATAAAAAATCAAACCCCGTCAATTTATGTTTAGCCATTATTGATTAATGTGTACTTTTATTTAACATGTAGATTCCCATAGGAGCATGCATGCTCTAAAAAGTGTGGACAGCCCCCTTAAACATATACATTGGAATATTAATGGTTTAAACTGTATGCTATCATTTGTCCAAAAATGTTCATGGATTTCCTTCCAATTAATTATTTCTCTATCAAAATTAGTTCACTATAGAATACTGTGATCTAGTGCTTTTTTTTCATTAATTTTACAAGTATATGAATAGTATAAAAATAGGATATTAGCCTATTTTCCTGCTGATTTGAATTTTTCTTTCCAAGAAATTCTTATTCAAAATATGGCTTATATGATATAGAAAATACATTGCACAGGCATAATGAAGTAAAAGCAATAAACGCAACATAATCCTCTGTAAAATCCTCTGAATTTTACTTCTTTTAAGTTGGGCAAATTGAAAATAAATCGATATTAGTTGATGCACTATAAAGGTTTGATTGGGTATATACAAACTCACATTTCTTCTGTATACAACTCCATGTTTGAATTATGCACTACATAAGAAGATTAAAAATGACTATTTAATGGAAAACAGTTTCCCATATGAAGCAAAATTCAATTCCCTTTCATAAATATATACGTAAATCAATATTTACTATCATAAAAAGTCAATTGCAATGAGAAGACCCAACAAAACCATGAACGAAAATAAAATGTAGAAAATTGGTTATTTGAGAAACCAGAAAGTAATTTTTGCAATACATTTTCACGTAGGGAACTTAGTTATAAAGAATCTTTAAAACATTGCCATGTTAAAGGAACAGTCTCACTTTGAAACAAGTTATTTTCAAACAGTACACAATTATAGATATTAATTTCTGTGCCAATAATAATTGCAGCAAAGTTTTCATTTGGAAGAAATCACGACGTTTCCAAAATG
>JAQIXP010002994.1:0-13879 GCA_034700285.1 Proteroiulus fuscus
CACTTTATGACGTTGGAGTATCCTCCTAAATGTGGGATAACCCCCCTACCAAATGGCATCATTATATGCTGATCGTATGGTACTCAGTTGAATTGAATTGAATTATAGGAAACTGTGGTCATTGTAGAATTATAAGGATGATGACTGAACCTCAGCATATATTTAAAATTTCTTCATTTGGGGCTTCATATTTCAAGAACTTTTAAAATTGCATTGTACAGCAGACCACCGATCTTTTTTTTCCAAGCAGCCTTGTTTGCATTCAAAAACAATCCACTCTTGTTTTCTATCCAAAGTTTAAAAAACAATGACCTAGCTTAATACGAATTGTCATTTAGTTGTTTTTCAGAAGTTCATTTTGAACCACTCAAGCGCGAGTATAGTTCATTTGCAACCATGAGTTTGCCAAAAACACAAAAATCTCTTCAAACTGAACGAAATGACGATTTAAGTTGTTTTTTTTTTAAATATGCCTAAATTACATATGTAGCCTAAATGTCAACGCTGTATACCTTGGTAGGCCTAATGAAAGGTCGATGGTCATCTTGGGGTCCAATTTTGAATCTGTTTGCACCCAGCTCCAGCTCTGCTTCCTACCTCTTCCCTTCCCCCAATCATTTCCTAATTGCTTAATTCATTTCAATGAAATAATATCAATAAGGCCATCTCAAAATATCGCCCTTGTTTGTCGAAAATTGGGTGGAACTTTAGGGACAGGCCTTGCGGCTTGCGCGGGTCGTATAACACCCCTCCCTTAATTAACTTCACATTAAAAAAAAATTCATTTTCACATTAACACTCTTGACAGTTCAAAAATAACTCATTCAAATAATTATAATTATGACACCGACGCAAGGCACCTTATATCCAAACCTACGTCTTCCCGGCCGGCTTTATTGTCCATCTGATTTTTGCATATAATTTACAAAGTTGTTAATATTCACAACAGCATATAATTGAACCCAAGATTGAACGGGATATTGACACATCCCAGAAAAAAACTTGCCCAGCAAATTTAAAGATAATCACTAATCAAACGTTATTTACTTTAAGTTAATAAAGTTAACAATTGAAGTTAACTTAACCCACCCTGTTTCAATAAAGGTATAGTCTCACTTTGCATCAAGTTACTTTTAAAATAGCCTATGAAGGCAAAAAGTTAAAAGGGAAAAATGGAAATTGCAATTTGATTCGAGCCCACCAATCAATAAATAAAATGTCCCAAATACATGGGTCCGGTTGAAAATGCAAAGCCCAAATAGGCGCCATTTTACTGACAGTATGAAGCGCCCTCTACTGGATAAAAGGCATCCGCTCTCATGAAACACGTAGACATGCATGTCGTAGAGGGCGCCACCAACTTTCAGTGTCTGCTGAAATCTATGAAAAATGGCGCCTGAGAAGTATTTGGCAAACGTCGTAATTTCTTCAATATGGAAACTCTGCTGCATGCACTTATAACAGCCATTCATATCAAGTAAGTGTGTACAACTTTACAACTTAAATATCACTTGTTACAATGTGGGACTTTCCCTTTAAACATGCGCTCACTATAATTCACCAATAGTGGGCAAAATGGAGCAGTTTATGATCGATTTTTGGATAATTCATGATTGGTTTGACTTATGGTAGTTTGTTTAAAATTTTAATTTCAATTCACATTAACTTGCTTTTGCCTTTTAAAATATTACAAAAAAATGACTAGCAATAAAGTGAGACTTTCTCTTTCAATAATAGGCCCATTTTTTTAAAAAAAAAAACCATGACTGGAAGGAATATGCCTACAAAAAAATTAATTTTAAGCTGGTACTTTTTTAATCATGATAGGCCTACATAAAAAATTCACCCTGCAAATAAGCATTTAACAGTACATGTATTGTTGCCTTTTCTTCTAACGTTGCATAGGATGGGGGAAGGGGTTAAAATCCGTGCAAAAGAAATACTGCCAATTTAAGGCACAAACAAATTCACACACACAACAAAGTAGGCCTACCTGGCAATTATCAATGTGACACAGCGATGAAAAGCCGTGAGAAAATAAAAATAAAAAAGTTAAGTTTACGGATTTTTAAGACTCTTTTGCATAAAGACTTAGCCTACAACTTTTTCACATCAGTTTGAAGATGAGTTAATTTTAAAAAAAAACCTATACTCGATGCATGACGAATTTGCAAATTTTCATATCTTAAAAGTTACTATATAAATTGGATAAAAAAAAATGTTTGCTATAAGTGCACACACTGCAGGCTTGCGTGGCCTATATGCGAATGAATTTAAATTGCAAATCTAATAATTCTAAATATAAACCATGACTAGAAAATCTTATTTTCTCATTTGCGTTTGCGGCACATCCCATATAAATTCAACCCCACGAAGCAAATTGAAGTCACATTAATCATAAATCATTCAAAAAGTGGAGGAACTGCAATGTTCACAAAATCAAAATGCAATTATTGCCATCAAATAAAAAGTAAAAAGATTTGGTTAAAGAGATTGAAGGGGATTGGGCAAGCAGTCTTGTCACTAATAATTTATTTTCTCACAAAGAAAACAGACTAACTTTTAAAAATTAGACTATACTTTCTAAAACGGCATAAGATGCTACCAATGTTTATAACTTATAGATCCAAAAACAGGATGCAATATCAAAGAACACTTTTGTTGCATTTGACTAAATAGTTGATTAAAAGGGAAAGTCCCATTAATTTTTAAATGATACACACTCTTAAGATATGAATGGACATGGCAATAATAATTACAGCAAAGCTTCCATACATGTATTGAAGAAATTACGGTTTGCCAAATGCGTGTTATAGGCGCCATCTTTCCAAAGATTTCAGCAAGCAGTACCATTTGGTAGCGCCCTCTAGGACGTGTATGTCTATCTGTTCTATGATAGTTGATGCTTTTTACCTAGTAGGCCTATAGATATACACAGTATCAGTGAAATGGTGCCAATTTGGGCTTTCTGTTATCATCCAAATCCATGTATTCAGGACATTTTATCTAATGGTCAAATCCAATTGCAATTTACATGCATACATGTCTGTTCTAATTTTTCCTGCTTTTTTTCCTAAAATCAACTTGTTCAATGTGGGACTGTCCCTTTAAATCAGCTGCCAGAATCTAAATTATTTGATTTGCAAAAGGTTAGTATGAGCTACATGAGCGTAACAATTTACAAAACACTCATCGGCCTATACATGCATTGAATTTGTTGTAACGAGAGCTTGAATCACGATTTTTCAAAACCAGTTAAAAAGCTGCACTTTGACATTATTTTCACGTTCAAAATTATAAATTAAACAATTTAAATGCACGTTATAGGCTATTTTCCAATTCCCACCCACACTTAAAAATTATAGTCATACATGAGCTTGCAGCTTGAAGGACCTTCATATATACAGGTTAAAAAAATGATTATAAATTTAAATCAATTTTTTATAGATCTAGCCTATGTTGAAATTACTGAAAGACTACTGTTTCTCGTTACCGCTCTAATTATTATTCGTATAGAAATGGTTAATAAACACAATTCAGGTAGTCCAGTGCGTCAACTGCAGAGGCCCGAAAATAGGCCGAACTCATAAATAGAAAGAAAGTTATCATTTGTATAAACAATTTCTAGGCCAGAAATAATATCCAAGTTATACTAGTAAACATGTTATATAAATTAATAACCAATATAGACATTTTTAAGATGAAAACTATAGCACTAGATTTATGTGTCCTTAATAACAACAAAACTCAACCAAACAGATTAATTGTTATTTATCATTACGCAGCATTTATTTTCATTTTCAACTTGCAAGTATTGGCCATGATCAGACCACAGTTTGATATTCAACACAAATAATAATAACAATAATTAAATCATGAGCAAGCAATTAATGTTCAGGCATCTAAAACAGGAGATGACAACAATATGTTAGACCATGGCCCAGATTTAGACTTGTAGGCCTGAAAAAAAAACTGGAACTGGTATACTTTTGCTCTCGGTATATTGTAACACACACCACAAGTACAAATCACGAGCTATTTTTTTATTAATCTATAATTTTCATATCTTTAGGCCTCCTTTAATTTTGTGCATTTGGAGAATTTGAACTGACTAAAATTTCGAAGCATTTAGTAGGCCTACTGATCTTGAAGAAATTTTCAAATTCTGCCCTATAGGTTTATATATACAGTCCTCGACGCCTCACTAGGGAGGTTTGCTAAATACACGTTAGGCGCCATTTTTTATAGATTTCAGCAGACACTGAAAATCTGTGTCACCCTCTAGGACATGCACGTCTACGTGTTTCATGAGAGCTGATGCATTTTATCCAGTAGAGGGCGCTGCATGCTGTCATTAAAATGGTGCCTATTTGGGATTTATATTTTCATCCAAATCCATGTATTCAGGATATTTCATATTTTGCTGGAGTGATTCACCCATCAGGTAAACATGTAACGAGCCGGACTATACACAGAACGATGACACAAGACTATACATAAGATTCTTTTTTTCCCCGTTTCGCCATGCATGTTTTGCCCCTTAAGGCTTTATTAAAATTCCCCTGAAATAAAGTATTTATGTCTAGAATCAATATCATGTTCCCCCCATACGAATATTTTCTTCATGCATGGTGCTCGAGTCATCAAGGAGTGAATATCCTCAGCGACAGGTGAAGGTAGAAAAGATTCACCTTTCTAAAGGGTCTTGTACAGGAGAAGACAATCCAATGTTTTAAAAGCACTTGCCAATTTGCCATGGATGTAGCACTATAGTGAACAGCAGATGAAATGCAAGAAAAAAAAGGCCACCAAAGATGGCAAAAAAAAATTTAAATGCCACGGGCAAGGTTAATAAGGGTGCCAAATAAAATAACGTTGGATAGTTTTCACCCAAAATTATGGTTTGGATACTTCAAAGTGGGGGTACATGCATGCTGGTTGACAACACTACAAAGAAAGTGATAAAGTGTCAGTAAAGACACCTTTTATGTATTTAACATTTAACATTTAACATTTCTGTGTTTTGGTAATTGCTGCCTTAATTTAAAGGGAAAGTCCCACTTTGAAAGAAGTGGGTTGTAGAAGGTAAAACATGAAAAATTAAGAAAGTCATGAAAATTGCATTTTGAAATGAGCCCACCAATCAATAATAAAAATGTCCTGATTACCGGTATGTGCTTATGTGATTTTGTGCTTTGGTTTTGCAACAAAACAAAACGAAGTATAAAAATTACCGGTATTTTGGTATAACCCTGCCGTTGATATATTTTTTTGCAGTAAATGGACCCAGAACACAACCAAAAATAATCCCAGATGGTATTTTGTTTCTAAATACACCCTCAAGAGATTCTCTACAAGGAAAGGTTATGGTATTATATATTCCACATATAGGGTCGAATATTTCCAGTATTTTCGGTGGTCATTCGTTAGTTAGATTTTCGTCAACATGGCTAGTCCAGTTTGCTGGACTTTTCCAATACTTTTCCGGATGGCGCCACAGAAGTGGTCTATAGGCCTACCAGGTCTGCAGAGTGCATTATAACTAAGCCTTCCTCTTATAGGCTTATCGGTTATGGCACTTGCATCATAACGGCATCAGCAACTCGATAATTAAAAGAATTCATCCATATGTATGCGCCCTTGAGTCTCTCCATTTTGTTTCATCTAATAAAAAAAGGCCATGCCAATCGTTCGCAGAAATCCTTGACTCATTGTACTCGTATGTGTACAAACCAGTTGTAATGTAAAAGTCAATTTCGTTTAAGCATTGTTTTGTAGTAATTACCTCTTCGAGGAACTTGCTCAAAACACAAACCCATAATGCAAGGCAAATAAATAATGCAACTAAAAACGAGATCTGTAGGCCTACTTTTGTAGGAGCAAAGAAAAGAGAAAGCAAGTAAAGGTGTTTCAAGATGCATCTTAAAAGCCCAAATTATAGGTCAACTGATTTGTTTCGAGATCTTAAAACAATTAATTATTGTATGGGTCATATACAGTCAGTAATATAAGTCTTTAAAAATATTTACCATTACACAAGTATTAAAATAAGCATTCCATGTTAGAAAAGGCATTATTATAGCAACCCATTCCTAAATTGTTTTGCCCATACCTAAATATTTAGAAATGCATTGAATTTGGTCAAGATCAGCTAACTCAAACCTGAACCAGAACAGGTATGCAAAAATTGGATACATGACATTGTAGGAGGCTATATATAGTATACAAGATGATGGATGCGACCATGTTCACATTGGTGCAAGCGATTTGCAATGTATCGCAAATCACCACATGTAAATTCAAGTAAATTCAAGTGTTTTCACTAAGAATTTTGCTGATTTTCAATGAATTACTCTGATTTGCTTATAGGCGAGTTGCATGTATTGCCCTATGCATGCTTTAACTGATTTGTAAATTCTTAAGATGACTCTGTCTCACTATATACGACTTGGAAGTCATTTTGTTTCCTATTTATTCTGTAACAGTACATGTGTACATGTAAGTTTTCTGTTCAAGTTTTGAAGTAAAAGTAGTAGTCCAACCCAGAAAGTAAACTTGCTAAAAATGCATTGGATAACATTATAGTGAGGGGAAACTTTAACTTTACCATAGATATAAACATAAACAGTATCTAATTCATTTTACCAAATTTAGTTTTACTACCTAGTACTATACATGCACATGTCTTATTATAGGCCCTAGCCATATACTTTCTAGATCGAATATGTCAACATAATGGTTTCTAAATTCAACTCTACAAATTGATTATAGGCTATAGCATTTCAAATCATTAACAAAATGCAAAATGGCTTCCAAAAAGATATGGATTGCATAGGCCTACAGTATTCCACTAATTTTTCATAAATGTTCAAATTATTTGCTGGTTCGCATGCATAGTGAACAGCAAATCACTTTCCAAAAAAATGTATCGTACACCCCATGGCAATTGACCACATGGTGTTCTCTGATTGATCACCCTGCACAAGAAATACATGGATATAGGCTACATCACTTACAAAGTTGTTTAAACCCCATACACAAAATACCAGAAAAAAACAAAATGAAAAAAAAAGCAAATTGCCATTGGAGAAATTCCAGCACTATTATGTGTACATGTTGTCAGTGCAGGATAATAGCACATACAAGACGTGCTTATCATACTTATTAATGCATTACGAGTTAATAAAATGTTTGGATTTGTTGTAAAAGGAGAAGGTACCAAGGACAATGGTATAAAAAAAAAAAAGGCTGCAAACTATTGCAAATAAACTCTCCCCTTGTTAAGGGAATAATATTTCAAAGCAATAAGAGTTAAAAGCCACGTAGAATCAGTATAATTATGAGAAATGCCACAGAAATTATAACTAGACATATAAAAGAAAATTGAGTTATTGGGGAAAACAGAACATTAAAAAGTTTAATGCCATATTAGAGTATATTCCGAATTAAACTGCCCATCTGTATTTCTGAAAGGGTTACCGAATGTAATCCTGTTCTATATATAGGGAGCTGTTCATATACACTATAACATACTCCTACATGGAGGGCTTGAAATAGTGCGAGCAATATATTTGTGGAATTCGGCAAAACTTTACCCCTAACGAGACATAAGTATATATAATAACCAAGCTGGTAATGTCATACAAGCGCGAACTCGGATCTCTACTCGAGATAAAACTCTAATAATTTTTACAACTTTGTGCAAAAAAAGTTAACAAGAAGATAGTACAGAGCGTGTAAACATTTTTTGGAATGACAGCAAACACATGTAGTACGTCTAGCTATAATTTTGGATGAAAATGCATTAGGGGAGCGTTCAAATATTTATGTAACATTTTGTTTTGCGCGGTTTTAAATCTTCACAGCAGCAAGATGTTTTTCTTTCCTTTTTATTAGGCACTGGTAACTCTTAAAGAGGAAGTCCCATTTTGTAACAAGTACTTTTTAAATAGTAGGCCTACACATTTACTAGATATGAATGCCTGTGGCAATAACAATTAAATACATGATTGATAGGCGCCATCTTTCCATAGCTTTCAGCAAGCAGTGACATTTGGTGGCACCCTCTAGGACGTGTATTCCATGAGAGTTGATGCCTTTTATCCAGTAGAGGGCACTAGCCTACACACAGTCAGATAAATGGTACCTATATAGGCTTTCTATATATTTCCATCCAAATCCACGTATTCAGAACATTTTTATCTGATCGGTAGGCTCAAATTCAATTGTAATTTCCATGTCTTATCTTAATTTTTCATGCTCTTTTTCCTAAAATCAACCTGTTTCAAAGTGGGACTGTCCCTTTAAACGTTTTTACACCAATTATTGTCAGGGAATTTTTCCGCTGACAAATTGAATTGAAAATCTTCCGCCATAAGCCTATTTACAGTGTACAACTGAAAATTTACTCAATTATATACCGCTATACGTTTTTCAGAGCAAATATTGTTCTTTGAATGCTGCAATATTGCACTATTGCAATTTGTGAATGGTTCAACATTGCAGCTATAATTGCAAACAGCGCTATGTTTCCAACTATATAATTCAACATTTGAAGTGCATTACGACGTAATTCACCTGTAATGCCCACCTGTGCATTTCCAAAAGTTACCCAAAAGTGTGCGAGGTAAGCACCCTAATGCATATATTGGCTTTTACGAAGGAAAACTTTTACTGCCATGCAATTTGTGTCACATTTACATACAGGGTGTCACGTAAGTATGACGACAAACATTGAGTGGTATAATAAATGACACCAAAACAAGCATTTTTTGTTGTTAATCAACCCATGTCCGCAAATGAGCCGTTCTGCTACTAGAGGGAAGATGAAAGCTTAAAAGCTTATCAGGGCTACTCATTAACATGTAGTCTAGTTGCAAAACGGTTAATTTTCGGATATGGGTTTACTGATAAAAATTGGGCATTTAGGTCTCGTTTATATAAACCACCCAATGTTTGTCTGTTTACTTTTGGGACACCCCTGCCATCATACAAAGCTGTATACCTGCTACCAATAACTTATTCAGCATACAGTAGGACTATTACCGTAATAAATGAGTCAGGTAGGCCTATAAAAGAAATATGCACTTGTGTGAATATTTGTATAGCTTATCATGCATGAAGGAAGGAGGCAAAGATATATTTTTCAATTTCACAAAATCGAAATATAGGCAAAGGCCATTATGCACACGTGTTCAGCAACTAAAAAAAGTTCAATTCTACAGCTATACAGTGTATACATGTATATATAGCAATATGGAAATAAAGTAGCAAGGGAGGGCTTCTGTTCATGTTATCCCCTACACATAGCCTATCCCAAGTGAAAGAAACTTAACTGCCCAAATACAGTGCAAGTATATAAATTTTCTCTAACTTTATGACCTCGGAAATTATAGGCTATAATAGACTTGCATTGAGAGTAAAATGCATACACTCCATGGCTCATAAGAAATTCTCGAAAATCATTTATCCTTTAGACATTCACGACAAAATCCTTGCTAATTTGGCCGTGAACCAACCCTTTCTAATATTAATTAATACAAATTAAAATTCTCTTTGAAATGGGAAATAATGGCCAAATAAGTGTACTTGTGCAGGAATCAGACATGTAGATCATAAACAGATTCCTATACTTGACTAAATGAACCAAATAGCAGCAGAATTGGAAATAGTTCAGATTCCCCAAATGCCGACAATACATCACTCCATAATGTAATTTACTTCCAAGACTCTTTAAGGAAAGCATATAGATGCTGATCAATATTGTTTGGAGGAAAATGTAGAGAAAAGCAAAGAAGCAGAACCCAATATGGCTGCCATTACAGTCATTTTATGATATTTTATCCCCCTTTCTTCAATAATGTCATTTCTTTTATATTCAATTGAAAGTCTTACCCATGATGTCAATCACCTTATATAGGTATACTATATTTCCAGCACCTATACAATGTACTTTGACCTCGAGTACATTTGAAATGCTTTTGACCCAAACGGCACATCATAGCTCAGAACAGTAAAGCTCAAAAGGTTCAAAAACACCCACAATGCAGAAAAATTGCAGCAGAAACTGTTTTCAGATTTAAGGTTCATGAACATAACGAATTTCTGCAGAAAACTGCTCTTCTGGGCAAAATAAAGCTTTATCACGAATTCTGCAAAAAGCAGATCATGTTCAATAACTTTTCAGCACGCAGATTGCAGTTTACATTTCTGCAGATCGTAAACGTAAGACGTTCCGCAGAAATTTGTCATCTTAATTCAGAAAAATAGTTTCTACAGAAATTAAATGTTTATAAATAAATAGTTTTCATGTAGTGTTAGCACACAACCTAATATTCTTCGAAGCTGAATTCTGCTCACAATTCACAATCTTGCTGGAAATAAAGGAACATTGCTTCGACCAATCCTTAAATCCAAAGCAGCGCCCATGCTACCATAACTTCTTAATGTTAACAGCTATCAATTCAATGCAATACTGTAACCTATATATATTACAGTCTGGAGAAATACTCAAAATTTCATGTGTTGTAATTCACAATGAAGAATCAACAAGGAGTTACTGGTAAAATTTTGTACAAATGCGAAAACAAATTTATAAGTCATATCCTGCTTTTTCTGTCACTTTTCGTGAAAAGCAGTAACTTTCCACAAAAAACTAGTAAAACTTCGTGCAAAAGACTAAGCCTATGGAAGAAGCCTGTGCAAAATTATACTGTATGACGAGATGTGTGAATTTTAAGTCCAGAACTAAGGATTTTTCGTATATTTATCCCTGCATGCAGATCACATTGCTCAAGCATAGGCGACCGCTATTTCTATATTTTACTTTTTTTTTCAAGCAAGCTTCTTAAGAATTTTTCTTCGCACGCAAGCAAAACGAAAAAAAAAATGATTTCAAGTTTGTAATTCCGTTCGATTACATTTCATGCAAATAAGCACGGAATTTCGCTAACTCCTTAATAAAATAAATGTTCTCACTACAAAAAAGTCACGAATATATGAAAAGGATAATGCAAAATGTGATATTTTGAAGAAAAAAAGCATTATAGGCCTATATATATATATTTACAAGAAAATGGAAAAGTTCCATTTTTGGATTGCTCAATACTCCCCTTTCCACAATGCACCATTTGACAAAAAAAGTTGGGACATTTTAGTATGAGCCATTTGGCAATCATCATAGATGGTGCCATACGTTCGTCTATGGCAAATAACATGCGGCGCCATTACATTACGGTCTAAAACTGTAGTTAAAATCTATTCAACACAGATGGCGCTTCACTTTTGAAAGGATAGTATAGACACTCGATCAGTACCTGTGTTCGATGACTTACCGACCCCATGCAATATATAAAAGCCCCAAAAACAAACAGCATAAAAAAATTCTTCTTACCTGAACATCTCTGTCTTCAGGATCTCTCCTCAGACTATTGATGAACTGCAGATCGCTTCCCATGTTCATGGCATTCGAAGCTTCGCTGCTCCAGAAATTCGCTTCTGTCAGCAAGCAAGCAGTCACAGTCAAATCAGTCGGCACTCGCGTTTTAATTAAACTTAAAAAGTCGGTTTTGAACGTATCCAGTTGTATCCGTTTTCACTTGACAGATCAGCAGCGCATTTATTATTGCTCCGTTGAATCAAAAATTAAAAAAAGTCATTACTTTGTACTAGAGAGTAAAAAACAAAAATAATCGTTGGCATTTCTCTTCCAAAAAGAGAGATTTGCTGCATGCAGAATTTGCAAACCCCAGGCACTGAGGATTTCATTAATAAAAGGGGCATCACAGAAAATGCTATTTCGGGCAAAAAAAGATAAATCAAAAAGGGTGGTTTGCAATAAAATTTTGTTTTCTGGCCTTTATCTGCGGCCAACATTGACTGCAGAAATGGGAATCCGTCCTGTGGTGGAACGAGCGAGGCGAGGCATATCGTGGCACTTTACCGGCTTTGGCGTATCAAAAAAACAACTGAAGGCATCGAGAAGATGACGAATGCAGTGCGGCTTATGAAAACAACAAAACTAGAAAAAAAGCACAAAAATAAAAAAGGCACAGATTTACTTATCTCCAGCCGTTGTTCTATATGAAAAATTAAAATGCCTAAGAAAAACAACGAATGCTGCAAAACGCATAGGCTAGTTGTTTTTGTCAGCCCAAAAATCTGGATTGGATCCAAACGAAGGAAGGAAAAGAAAGATCTATATCTCCGATGTAGATATCATCAACTCAGTAGAAATAACAGAAATCGGGGACATTCTGCCGGCGAAATCCTCGTAAAAACTTCCATATCACTTATTAATAGCAGCGATCTTCTTGCAGCAATGTATTCCATGGCCGTGGCACTTCCAGAAGAACTGCCAAGTACCATTCGTGTATTCCTCAGTCTACGTGCATGTATTTGTTACATCTGAAATTGGCAGAATCCTGCGATTCAGTGGTCAACAGTCCGAAACCCTCTGAAAAGGAAAAAATAAAACATATTATTAATTATTAAATGACAGAAGTCAGGATGGACTGATTTTAATATCCAACCAAATTAAATCAATTAAATGTATAGGCAAGTTTTAAAAAAAATTCTTGATTTTAAATCAGAAGACTGAAAAAAATTAGTGCTTTTATTGACAATTCAAGTTTATCAAATAATCTTAATCAATAATATTAGGGTCTATACCCTGGTGTTTCACATTTGCTAAACTGATACATAAGTAGTTATGTTTATAAATACATGTACTTAAAAAGTATTACAACAGCCATGATAAATAATGCTTGACCAACCATAATCCTTAGTAGCCTATACATAGTTTTTTTTGCTTGAACTCCCATAAGTTCCTAACCAACAAATGACCCTTGGAGCTTGGAACTGGATAATGTCTATTGAATAGTTGGCATACACCATGAAATAAAGCTTTTTGCTGACCAAGTGCTGTTCTTTTTGCAAAAATATAACAAAAAATTAACTGCAACATTTGGCAAAAGATGCGATTTTAATGATTTTTATTTAATTTTTTTTAAACATATAATTATTATCTCTCCAGCTGAGTCCAGCATAGAAAAAAAAATCCAGAAAGTCCACGAGAGAAATTCAAACTCTCGAAAGTGCTTTTTTAAGTTAAATTTGAAAACTTTTTTATTAACAAATTGAACTGAAAGTGGTCACAAAAACATTTTTAAAGGTTATACAAGCTTTGCCTTTTTACAGATAGCTAGCTCACTATATACTTTCTCTTACACTCACTCACACTTTTTTATGTTGGTCGTATAAAGTATATACTTTTGGATACAATTCACTCGAAATCCATGCCAAAAACACGATAATATATTCCAAATAATAGGTTTTTGCGATACATTTAGGTTAGATCTTACACTTAGATCAAAAGCGGATTATTTTTTAATGCAATATCCTCGTCTGCATGAATATATTAAATTTGGGTGGATTTACAATTAATCCACCTACTGGTTTAGCTACCTACATTTACAATTTTCAAATCAAAGAACGCATTATAGATGGAGACAAACGAATTTTACAATTTGCACTTTCTCAAAGTTTTAAAAAAAAATCTTAATCTAAAGATTTTATCACTAAGGATTTACTGGGGGAAAAAACTTAATATAATAAGGAAATCGTATAGCATCCGTGCATTAAGGATATACTTCATGTCCTAGAATTTAGGCAGAAATAATTTATAGATTAAAATACAGTTTGCTTAAAATTGAGGTTTTGCAAATAAACTAAACCATCCCGTATATGCAGTTAAGGGGGCTGTCCACACTATCAACAAAATGCATGCTCCTATGGGAATCTCTATGTTAAGTACCGGTACAAATTAATCGATAATGGCTTAACATAAATTGACGGGGTTTGATTTTTTATGAAGGACAAT
>JAQIXP010002995.1:0-13878 GCA_034700285.1 Proteroiulus fuscus
AAATTTTGAATTTCTGACGTCAACTCATAAGCCAAGGACCCCCCCCCCCCCGTGACCCCTTATTCGTCCACTTCTGGCAATATCACTAGTGTAACTAGCATTTACAAAAGAAGGGGGGGGGGCTCTCCAGAACTATGCATAGACTCAACTATAATTTTAGATCCAATGGGGGGGTGAACGGTTTAACCCCTCCCCCTGGGCACGCCTATAGGCAACATGACCCACCTATTTGCAAACATAATTTATGGAGGGCCCCTATCTACTTCCAAAATTATGGTTGAAATAGGGTAACTCACCAACAAGTACTGCCCCGGAGATTTCAAAGATGGTGGCTAAAACGCAGGCTTGCCTTAGTGATAGTACTTTGGAGCCAACAGAAGTGCCAAAAGAGTTGGCCACGTCATTGGCCCCAAGACCAAAGGCCAGGAGAAAGGCAACGATGAAGGCAACGACCAGAATCCATAGGACCTCGGAACTTTCTGGAAGCATCTTGGAATTTGGGGCGATGTATAGTTGCTATACGAAATACTGGATTCAATGAAACTGCAATTGGAAAAGTAAAAGAAAAAGAGTTATTAATATGCAAGGAAGGTCACCATGGAATCATTGGAATCTAGAAGCCATTTTCACATTTATGAAATTGCATGCATGTTTCGTCACCATAAACAATGTAAAAGTTCAATAAACCGATTTTTAACCAATATCCTTTTAGGGAATTCATTTTCTACAAACAGGGAAATTAAACTTTTTGTAACATTCCTTAAAATGAAAAGTCACACTTAGTTCAAATCGATGGCTTAATTCAGAAGTGACGAACATGCCAAAAGTCTCTTTTGAGATAATAGCGTTTTTATGGAAAACCGTTATAATTTGAAAATAAACAATGGCTGAAATTTGGTGAACATATAGAACAATATATATATTTTATAGAAACGGGCTAATTTTTGTAAAATAATTAAATTAGTAAATTAATTCAGTAATTTGAGAAATAAAAGGCTTACAAATGAAAATTCGTCAGTTTGACTTAGATAAATTTTGCAGGAAGGCGAAATAAATTAAGTTTGAAGTAGCACATCTGCACATCCATTAGTTTGCCCATTGAAAAAAAATGAGCGAAAATTGCCAAATTCGTCATTTGTAATTTTAATAAAAATCTAGGTTTCGAGACATTTTTAAAATGTAAACTGGCGAATTGGACTCTGGGAATATTCACCACTTGTAACTCTTAGAAATGACAGATTATGGCTTATTCGCTAATGTACACTTCTGTAACTTTAACAATTATTGGTAAAGTTAAATTTTGTAACTTTAGGCTCAATAGGACCACTTCCAGGATTTGAATGGTATAATTATCTCATTTTTGACAAATTGGCGTATTCGTCAATTGTGAATTAAGCCATCGAAATGTTTAATGAAAGAAGTGAAAGTGTTAATACGAAAAATGTTAATATTGGCCATCGATGGCATCCATTTTTTACCACCAAAAAGCGCCACCAAGTGTACACAACTAAAAGTCTCAGAAAATTTCCACCATATTAAAACTGACTTGATTTTTAATATTCATTTTATCTTGAAACACATTTTTGATACATTATTGCATAGAAGGAAAGTGACCCTTTCTCCCATTACTAACAGATGGCGCTAAAAAAGTTCTGAGATTTTCTGATTCAGGCATTATGACGGTGCTCACGATTTTACATACAAATCGTGATCTCTCATTACTGATTTAATTCTTAATGTTTCCACCCTCGCAAAAATCTCATTTGAAAATTTCTGCTCTATTTTTCTCAAATAAACTGTGGTCATTGTGGCGTCACAGGGAGGGCCACTGGCTGCATAGCATGTTATATGCAATAACCTCTATATGACGTAATTAAGGGTTGGCATTATTTTTATATATTGGCAGCATTCCAATAATTCATTAGCTGTATTTTGGCATTCTGACAGATTAACCATTCGGTTACCTGCTCAAAAGCTGAAGTGTTTTCGCGGTAGCCTCTGTCGTCTTGATGTGCAGGATCACAGTGCAAGGTAACAAAAAGGGTTACCTACTTGTGATCTACCTAAATAGGTATAGAGTACCAAATGCGATCACAGAGCAGTGCATTCACATTGTCGTTATAACCTAAGATGTAGTACCTAAGATGAACCTAAGATGAACCTAAGAACCTAAGATGGTACATGTACTTCTGAACTGGATCAGAAAAGCGCATGATCCGATCACAACGCCAAACAAAAAACATGACCTTGGCAACAATAACATGACAATTTTTTTACTGTTTCAAATTAAATTTCTCTGAACCTGAATTAAAAAAAAAATGCAGTAACGGATATGCCCACCTCCGCACAAACAAATTCTGCGAAATGTTGAAATTCAGTTAAGCCTAGTCCGGGCCTACTTCCGTGGGCTTTTTTATTTCATTATTATTATTTTAATATAAACAAATCCGCCCCTGCACAATTTCGCAGAAACCATCTGCTAGGTTCTTATCAAACAAAAGGCCATGAACATGCAGTTCACGTTAATTACAAAACTGCAAACTTTGCAGATAAACATAAAATTGCAAGCATAACGTATAAAAATACCGACGCCATCTTGAATTTGGCTTCACTTTTTCGCTATGGAATAGTTAGTGTATTGAACTGCACTTACAAAAAAGTGGCCACAATAAATGATTTAGGCCTACACAATGCAAATAAATGAAACTCCTAAGATGGCAGCCAACATTGCCTCAAATTAAACGCTGGAGGGCGCTGTAGTGTTGCAATGTATGCCAAAATATAAGCGTCAATCACTAAATCTATCCACAGGTGGCGTCGCATTTTCATTCAAGAAACTTGCGCTTTCACAGTGTGTAAACATAAGCAGTAAAAAACGTAAAAAACGTAAGCAGGCAAACATGCATATCACACAATCTAGCCATGATTGCCTACTTCTGTAAAAATAAGGGGGAGACTCATTTTCCTAACATTTGGGGGACATTTTAAATATTTCAAAAATTTAAAAATCTATCACGGGTTTCATTGGCATTTAGAGTGAATAAAATTAAACGCGTAAAAATAGTGCGCCACACGTGGCTCAAATTGGAAACATTTTCTGTTGGTATAGCTGAACATATGCTTGTTTCCCTGACTTTTAAAAATAATTTCTACAGGAAAACAAAATACAGTTTATAATAAGTATGTCAATGTTGATTTAGGGTTACAGTCAATCACATACCGTAAACTACATTCGGCCGAGTGCACCAACCTCTGTTAGGGTTTAACCAACAGTTAAAATACATTTTAACAAATAGTTAGAAGGTTAAGGGTTAAGGGTTATCACATGCTATTCATAAGGAATTTCCCTGACTTATCAGCAAAAATAGGAATTTTCCCCGACTTTCCCTGACCATTTTACTCTTCCCTGACTTAGGCCTACTCTTACTGACTTAATCTTCACATAAATTTTTTTTCCTGCAAAGCTGGAATTCCTATCTCGCAGAATCGTTTTTCGCAGAATTTTACAAGAAATGTCGTTTCTGAGAAATTGGACACATTCTTCTGCAAAATTGGATTCTATGATATTGGATTCTGCAAAAATGGACCAGGATGGAACCCCTTTAATCACAAGCAAAAGGTACTATTTCCCCAAAAACAGTCAAAGGGGGGGGGGGGGGGGTTATAGGCCTACTCAGTTCCAATGATTTTTGGACCTGGGCCCGCCACCTAGCGTCAGATTTATTTTCATCATTTGCAGTTGCCTTCCAAGGAGACATAAGCCTACATGGAATGCAACTTAGAATATAGATCAAACTAAAACTGCCGCTAGGTGGTGGGCCCAGATCCAAAACAATATTAGAACAGAGTATTGGTTTGAAACTAAAATATTTTTTGTTTCTAATTTGGGTGGAGGATTACGAACAGTGTTACAAAATAATTGAATAACAACCATGTTACAAAAATTGGTGAATCAGAGGTCAGGGAGTATAGACCATAAACTATAGAAAACACTGATTAATTAACTGAAACATGCGACGTTGGCCAAAGGAGAGGCAAATAAATAAACGCACGTACTTGCAATTTAAAAAAAAAATAGTAAACGCCCTCCCCCCCCCCCCCGGACTAATATAATATAGTATTTATTCCCTTGCATTTGGGGGTCGTCTGCACTTTTTAACTGTTTTTGGCAAAGTTACAGGCGCCATACGGAAACCCCTTCTGGCCCCGTCCCGCCACGATGAGGAGGCAGGAGGTGTGTGTGGGTTCTACACGTGATCCCAACGTTACAACAACGTGATCTGCCACGTGTGGAATTAGTTTTAAATTGGCACTCAAGTCCAAGGTCTATCACGATCTTTTGTCTAGTTTTTCCTCACAATTTCAGTTACACTATCCGACTCTAATAAGTACCACACTGGCAGACATTGATCATCAACTGAATACATTAAAGAGGGAATTATTATCATAACCGATTATAAAAGCTGGATTAGATCCAATATATAAACTAACATTGAAGAAAAATATTCCAATGCCTCGTACTAGTATGTTAATTTGCTGCCCTAGTTAGTAATATAGAACGTTTGTTTTCCCAGACTATAGGACTTTTCTCTCAAAATATAATTATGCACTTGCAAATAATGAATATACAGTGCATTTCCTCCCCCCCCCCAAATATAAAAATGCATTAAATTAAGATCATTGTTTTTCAAAATATAAGTTTTATAGGACTCCTGTTCCTTTCTCAAAATATAAAAATGTATCTACGAGCGTATAGGACATTTTTCTCCCATGCAATTAAAGGTTGTATTGGATTTTTTTCTCATAATATAAAAACTTATATATAGGTAAGTTCTTTAAAATATAAGCTATAGGATTTTTTTCTCAAAATATAACAATGCATAGTATTGTATATTGTATATACACTATATACTCGTACATATATTGTATACATGTGTATAGTAAATTCTGCAAAAATTAGGTTATTATAGATTTTTTTTACATAAAATTTAGGTAGATTTTTTTACATAAAATTTAGATTTTTTTACATAAAATATAAGTTAGATTGAACATTTTTTTAATATAAAATGTATATTATATATTGGACTTATTTTCTTAAATATAAGACATCAAGATATTTTTTATCAAAATATAGGAAATACAGATTTTTTTCCAAAACGATAAAAGTAGATATAAGGTATATATTTTAGAAAATATGTCCAATATATATAACCTATATATTTTGCAGAAAAATGTAGAAAATATACGAAATACAAGGCATTTTTACCCATAAATATCGGAAATATAAGATTTTTCCCAAAAATATAAGGTTACATCCCCCCCCCCCCAAATATAGGTTATATAGGATTTTTTTATATTTCAAATATATTTAGGGCATTTTTTTCCTATAGAAAATATGATTTATTTTTTTTATTAAACTATAAGAAAATTGGGACATAGGCCTATTTCCTCAACCAGGGTACTGGTATTTTCTCATAAAATATAAAAATAAGGTATACAGGGCATTTATTTACCAAATTATAGAAACTATAATTAACCCAAATATATAGGAAGCATTATTAAATTTCATAAAATATTATTTTTCTAAATTATAAGAATTTAAAGGTGCTCATTCCAGTAAATCGAATGTGCACTGATCCAAATTTCGGGACAAAAAACTCAAAAGTAGAGATTATAAAAAAACCTGTTACATTTCATGATAATTCATTCAAAATTTAGAAAAAAAAATTATCAAATTTGTGATAATTCTGGGCATGCTCAACTTTCAAAAAATGTGACATTTACACCAAAAGCTGGAATAGGATATGTAGCATATGTTTGGTGGCAGCCATATTGGAAGTCATAAAAGCTTTTGAAATGTGTTGCCATGCAAGGTCCCCATCGTTTTTCTATTATTATATAACAAAATTCGTATTTGTTTACCACTTATATCATCGCAGAGTGTTTACGAAATAAATGAAGATCAATTTTATCTAAATTCTACTCCTACAATTATGCGAAAAATATAGGCAAGCAATTCAATACACGAAAATTAGGAAACCTTACACATTTTTCATATCAAAGTCGCATAATAAAAAATACGTGCTGTTAAGATCTGCATTTACAAGTACAAATTTAGGTGCAAAAATACATTCAAACCATATAAATTTAATTGATTTTAGTGCTGTGATTAAATGAGAGGGAGCCATATTGGAAATCCAAAAATAAATTTCCATGTCCGGGTGATTTGCTTTTAGCATCAATAATGAATGATATATAATTAATAAAATAATATTATATAATTTCTCAGCAAGTTAAAATAAGGTCCGCCATATTGGAACACTCGAAATTTACGTTTTGCCTTGTAATAGTCAAATTTTCCAAACGAAAAACATTGAACTGGCTTCACTAAAATTTCTTAATAATATATTAAGTATTTCCAGAGAAAAATCCTCTTGATAACTGTTTAATAGGCTATTGCCCCACGAGCTCTCCATTTGGAAATATATACAATTTGAATTTTACAAAAGTGCTAACTTGTTTTATGATTGCTGGATAATAACAGTAATTTTAAATAATAGTTTCTCAATAATATTGTATACTTATACAATAGTACTATATAATAACAAGTTTGTATTACCGTATTCCTAAAACTTATTAATGCTTAACCGGAAATTTCTCAGGAAATCCATGAAATTGTAAATAATTGAAATTTCATGAATAAAATTAGTTATAATTTTCAAAGCAATAACACAAATTGCAGAAAATGTTCTCATTGGGTCTTGGTTAACTTGTCAACATATGCATTTTTGTAAATCACAATGCAATTTAAAAAAAGATAGTTTGATGGGAATTTTTATAAAAAAAAAAATCATGAAAGTATTATAGGATTTTCCCCAAAATTATGGAAATATTATTGGATTTTTCTTCTAAAATATGGATAAATTATAGAATTTCTTTTCCAAATATATTGAAATATTATAGGATATTTTTTTTTTCTAAAATATGAAAATATTATCGTTTTTTTTTTAAAAATCATGGAAATATCAAAATTAAATTATAAAATTTGCTTCCAAAAATACGGAAACATAATAAGATTTGTTTTTAAAAATACAAGACTTTCAAAAACTTTTTTCTATGTATTTTTATAAATATATAAAAATATTAAAAAGATTTCTGTTATGGGCTTATAGGAATGTTTTTTTACTAAAATATTGGATTAATTATTATTATGGGATTTTTACCCCAATAATATGGGATTATTACAAGAATATTTTCTCAAATAACATGAGATTATTTTAGTTTTTGCCCATATCAACTTTCTTAAGATAATTTTTTTCTTCAAAATGACATGATTTTATGTGGAATTTTCCTGGAATTACATTCAAATTTACAATTACAAGTTTAAAAAAAAAGTGAAATTGACTCCAAATTTTCTTTTGAATTGCATTAAATAAAATCTCTTGAAAATGATAAAAAAAAAATGATGCATAGAATCATATGATAATTTCTAGACGATGTAAAAGATATGCTCATATAAAGACTATATAGCAACTTATGCAATTTATTTGCAAAAGAAAAAAATAGGCAATTCTTGATAATAGCACTGAGTAAATTAATATAGTTATACATGGTTATAAAAATAATCCCACATGCATACTTCCCGAGAAACCTTGAAACCACTCGAATTGCCGGAATTACTTTTGACGGAAAAGGGCATCGCTTGTGCGCATGCGCAGGCCCACTCACACCCAGTCACGTGATTCCCACTTACGCTAAAAACCCCAAGTTAACCAAGAACGAGCTTTTCCTGACTTGTTCGTCGCCATGTCAAGATCGACAAATTCAAAAAGGAAGAAAAACAAAATGCAAGTACCAAAAAAACAAAACAAAAAATCATTAGCGGAATAAAATCTATATATAATTATTCCAGAATATTCGCAAAAAAAAGTTTTGCGATATTTTTAGTGCATAGAAAATGCTTTGCTTTATTGTATACTAATAGAATATTAATATCGAGTAACGATTTTTGTTTATTGTACGTTGAAGTCCAAGGTGCAATCGCAACACACGCCAGAAAGCTATTATTTAACTAAAATATATACGCTCGTATATTCAAAAACTAAATTTTTGCGATAATTTCATGTGAATAATGGAAACAATAAACAAAATTGTTATCGATAAATAAAACGCTTTCTGTGCATGCTCCATGAAGTTGAATTCACCTTAAAACATATTATGTGAATAAAATATATCCAAAAACATGAGATTAATTGTTTCTGCTCATTTGACAAACATTTTTCCAGAAATATATTGCGAGAAAAAGCAGGTTGGTTTTTTTGTGAAAACGAAGAAATAAGGTAGGCCTAACAAATAGTTCATTTTTATTGGTATTATTATTTGAAAAAATTTTAAAATTAATTTAAAAATATAAACTTTTTTTTTAAAAAAAATTTCTTAGTTATAGTTTTAAAGCAATATTCTTTAAAATAGGGACTTTGCGCAGCACAACAAAAGTTGATAAAACTCACAAAAGTATAATATACAACGAAAGTTACAAACTAAAATATAAAAGTGCATTTTATTCATAAGACGATGAATCTTGAGGTAATACCAGCTAGGAAACTAATTTCTAAGTAATTTCAATTTATTTATTTATAATATTAGAATTGGATTGCTGCCAACTACTTTTAACTTTCGTTGTTAATTAAAATTTTGTAATTTTTTCCAACTTTTGTTGCATGGCGCAAAGTGCCTAATATTAAATAAATAAAACATAAAGATTAAAAAGTTTCTAAAAAAAAATATTTCAAATTTTCAAACAGGAATAGGCTTACTAATTCCAGTTAAAGTTGGTGCCACTCTATATCACAAAACATTATTAATTAATTATATAACGAAATTGGTTTGAAATTGAAATAAACATTATTTAACGATATAAGTTTGTTGTAAAACTTGTTATATAACGTCATATAGATATAGCGTGTCACTATGGATGATATACCAATTTTCATCTCTTTCTGTAACAAGTTGTACAACTTTGCTATATAACACGTTTTGTGATATAGTGTGGACGCACGATTTGAACATTTTTCTAAAAATTAAAAATAAATTTTTTCTAAAAATATAAATTTCCAAAATATTCACGTATTGTGTTTAACATGCTAAAACAGGCAAGATCAAGGATACAGATTGTAAAGTGGTTAGCTAGATTTGAATTATTAATTCCAAAGTGGTAATAAAAAGTGTTTTAAATTATCGAATTACCTTGTGACAAGTCCAATTAAGATATCATTCTAGTAATATAACAGCACATTTGTAAATGTAACAATTTCATAATTTCCCAAGCAGATCTTTTGTGCTGCAAATTAATGTATACTTTTTAAAAGCCCAAAAATATCAAGTCAAAGTCCAGACAATACCAGTTAAAAGCTCATGCGCATACCCATAATAAAGCGTCATTGTATTAGTCCTAAATTTACTAACTAAGCACTCGTTACGGTTGGTTATTTCTTGGTTAAAATCCAAACTAACAGAATCCCGTACTGCTCTTGCCAAAATTTTCAAAGAAAAAAAAATCCTGTGCTATTCTTAGCTAACAAGAAGCGAATGGTCCAATAAACTGGCAAGAAAACAGAAACGAAAAATATTTTTGTTTACTTAAGTGTAATATACTGTAAACATTAATTTTGGGTGGAAAAAAAATTAATGAATTTTTTGGGTAATTTTTAACAAAAATCTATATATTTTTTGAAATAAAAATAAAATACTTATACTTCACAAGTTTATGCGAATTGGCAATAACTTTTTTCTTACTTTTTTCTATTATTTCAAAAATGGCAAAATTTTCCAAATGTAATTTTAGAAATGCATTTGATCCCTCTTTTTCATTTACACAATTAAATATAATATATGAAAAATTGCAAATAAATTTTGTTCACAAAATTGTTCAAAAAGGGCAAAATTTTCCAAATCTATTTTTCAGTAATTGGCAACAATTAGTTTTTCAGATTTTTAATAATATAGTCTCTTGGATTCAGAAAAAAATAAAAAATTTGGTCAAAGTTCTGCTTTTTCTAAATTTTCAAAGCTTTGCTAAATTTTCTGGATTTTTTTTTGACGAAAATTTCTGCTTAAAATATAAGAAGTTTTATTAGACAAAGTATTAAAAATAGTTTCAACATTTCCAAAACCTTCTCCATTTTCTAAATTTCCAAGTTTCACCCCCTTAAAACATTTCAAGTAAAATTTATTCATCAGAAATTTAAAAAAAAAGTTAAAAAATTTTTCTGATTTTTATTTTTAAGTATTTTCTACATTTTTAATTTTTAAATTCTTAGACATTTTCTAAATTTTCCCCTTGCTTATATTTTTTCCAGCAAATATTCTTGCCTATAAAACACCAGAAATTTAATAAATAAAAATTAAAAAAAAAGTACTTAATAATTGGAAAATCATTGCCAATCCAATTTTGAATCCTCCTTTAAAAATATTTCTGACAAAAATGTGCTCAAAAAATGATTTTGGCTTTTAAAAAAATGTAATTTTTAAGTATTTATACATTTCTAAATTTAATAATATTTTCTAAATTTCATTTCTCCTTAAAAGTATTTTCGGTAAAACTGTCTTGTTTCAAAAAACATCACAAAGTAAAACAAAATAAAACATTTTACTTAAAAAAATTACAAATTTCCTAAAACATAATAATTTTTCAAATTTTCTCCATCCATAAAAATATTTTCAGCAAAAATCTCTTGCTTCAAAAAAAACATCACAAAGTTTTAAAAAAAATAAAAACATTTATTTAAAAATCAAGAAATTTCCTAAAAAAAATTATTTTCACTATTTTCCAAATTCTTACCTCCTTAAAAAATATTTTCGTCAAATTTTCTTGCCTCAAAATAAA
Source organism: Proteroiulus fuscus (assembly GCA_034700285.1). Classification (NCBI taxonomy): domain Eukaryota; kingdom Metazoa; phylum Arthropoda; class Diplopoda; order Julida; family Blaniulidae; genus Proteroiulus; species Proteroiulus fuscus. Next base: position 10,886 of record JAQIXP010002995.1, read on the forward strand.
ACATTTAAAAAAAGTAAAGTTAAAAAATAAAACATTTTGCTTAAATAATCAGAAATTTCCCCACCAAAAAATGTCACTATTTTCCAAATTCCCCCTCCATAAAAATATTTTCGGCAAATATTCTAGAAATTTCCTAAAAAATAATAATTTTCCAAATTTTCCCCATCCATAAAAATATTTTCAGCAAAAATCTCTTGCTTCAAAAAACATCACAAAGTTAAAAAAAAAAAAATAACAAATTTTATTTAAAAAATCAGAAATTTCGTAAAAAGAAATTATTTTCACTATTTTCTAAATTCTTACCTCGATCCTTAAAAAATATTTTCGGCAGATTTTTTTGCCTCAAAAAAATAAAACATTTTAAAAAAAAAACTAAAGTTAAAAAATAAAACATTTTGCTTAAATAATCAGAAATTCCCCCACCAAAAATGTCACTATTTTCCAAATTTTTCCCCCTGCCCTCCATAAAACTATTTTCGGCAAATATTCCCTCAAAAAACATCACAAAATTAGTAAAAAAAAATTTGTATAAAAATAGTACCTAATATAATATAAAAATCCATATTCCCCCATAGCAAAAACCGCAAAAACCAAGCAGGATACTGACGTCAAAGAGGATTTGAAAACTCACCAAGCCAAGAGTGCAGTGCAGTGGGGTGCTTTGGCCCCCCTTAAAGATGAACAGCAACAGATTGCAAGTCAAACTGCAAGTGTGTGCCACGACCACACGCTCTTCTTTTCCAACTTTCTTCAAACTTGCAAGTATTTAGCAATGCAACGCACGATGCAGCAGTATCAAAAACACATTGTAACAAATTAATAAGTTTCTCCATTCATTTGCACAGAAGTACCCTCAAACGCCAGTCCCCATTTTATTCCCCCAATGCATTGCACTCCAGCACCAAGGACCTTGTACAGCCAAAACGACCCATTTCGAGGGTTGCAACCAAAGAATAAAACCAGTCGAGAGTCCGTGCTCTTAACGGCCCAGTAAAACCCAAAATTATGCAAATTACGCCTAATTGCCATTCACGCACGTGTTAATATGGTGGTCATGTTGTTGTTGTTTACCTCAAGGTGCTTATTGGCGCCAATGATCTGACCCACCCTCTGGTGGTAAATAGCAGACTTGTGATTAATAGTAGACTTGTGATTAATAGTAAGTAAAGGGTTCAATTCATTGCCCTGAGTATTTCCTCGAAAGCAGGGTTTAAACCCTGGGTTCAACATTTTTTTTCCTGTGGCCATTTTAGAATTGCCTCTTTCTGGAAGCCATTTTGTTTTCCAAGGTAACTAACTACATTTCAATGTGAAATCTAAAAAGTGAAAATAAATTTAACAACTCAACAAAATACCAGGATATATGAATCAACTTAGCAAAAATGCATTGGAAAAACAAATGCAACCCTTTTACATTAAAATGTGAGTGTACTTTTCAGGGCGCCATCTAGTTGGCCTATATCTCAGCAAAAATAAAAAAACCAAAATAATCCAGTAAGTTAAAAATGCCAAATTAAGCCTAGAAAACAGAAACCACAAAATTCCTTATTCCACATCTTTAGTGTACTGTTCAGAGCGCCCTCTACATATATCTACTCAAGAAAATTTTGCACAAGTTGGGGAATCAATTCACAGAAGTTCAAAGTGAAAGATGTTATTCCAGAAATCTTACATCTGCAATACCCTCATACTTTTTTTAATGAAAATAAGGCGCCCTCTGTAGGCAGCCAAACACACAAAGATTTAAAGTAACTGAGCATGTCTACACAGAGGGCGTTGTATTTCCAATAAACAAACTATATCGTACCCCCTAGTGACAACTTTAGGAACAAATTGGAATGAAAATTATTCCCCCAGGTGGCACAAACCTATTGGATTGGTTAGTAACTAAACAAGTCCTCAGAGGGCGTCACATTATCATGGAAGAAATTATGAGCTATATATACTATCCACTATTCCTTCCAGCCCTGCAATAGAGAAAAACCCCAACCACAATAATAGGTGAAATAAAAAACATCATAAAATTTCGATCACTTTTGCAAAATTCCTGAAGAGAAATTTTACAGAAACTCGACAAATTTCACTATAAATAAATCCAAACAAATAACAATATTATTAAACCAATACTTGCCATTAGCAAAGTACTTCAAAGTAGCAGCAATCTGACATATGCAGGCGAGACAAGAAGTCACATTCAAATTTTCAAAAAATCCACTTTAAAAACTATTTTTCTCTTAAAACAAAATTCCAAACGGTTTGAAGTCTCAAGACAAACATTTGCAATTATTTATATACAACGAATAATGTAAACACAGCAAATAACAAACCACTTGAATGGCAATAAAAATAAAAAGCTGCTCTGATTTAGCCATTCAACGAATTATTACTTGAAATGACGTCATAGACATGCACAACAAATGGTTAATAATATTTCATTCATTACCAGTCCTTTCTCATGACGTCACCATTCAAAGACTAAAGTCTTACAGTAAACCGTTGTTTGCACTTTTGCAAACGTGGCTATTTATTACAATTGCTAGAGGGTGGGACCATAACACGTTCGAATCCCAATAAAAAATATCAAATATTGCTGGAATATCGCTGTTTCTATTGAAATAAAATTCCAAAAGCGTCAAATTCCCTACGAAAGCAGCAAAAACGAGCAAACCCTGTTGGAAAATTCTCTCACCAGGTGCCAACACTTGCTATACGCTAGAAGCCTATTGGTTAGGATATCCAGAATAATCCTTCTTCCGAACATGGTTAGGAAAAATAATTGTATCAAAGATTGCAATTCAAAACTGGCATGTAGCATTATGTATTGGCCCAGTCACACGAGGAAATAATTCTTGTGTGCAACATAGCAGACGATGAAGAAATGTTGCATGCAAGCATTCTTGCATTTGTGTTCACACAATCAGCACGTTTCTAATCTCCAACAGTAGCTAACGTTGCGTTGGAGCGTTGCAGAACTGTTGGGTGCTAACAATGAT
>JAQIXP010002996.1:0-13872 GCA_034700285.1 Proteroiulus fuscus
GATTCTATGATTCTAAGATTTCTAAATTCTAGATTCTATGATTCTAAGATTTCTAAATTCTAGATTCTATGATTCTATGATTTCTAAATTCTAGATTCTATGATTCTATGATTTCATCAAAATTTGGATTTTGACTTGAAAAACATATCTATTAAATCACGAATTTGCAAAAATTTTGTTTTCATAAATGTTTTTTGTGCAAATTAAACTCAATTAATTATTCTTTAACAGTGGAGATATCCATTCAGGGTTTATATTAAAACCTCGGGTTAAGTTGAGGGTTATTAAAAAATCCTATAGACTTGAGTTCAGGTTTAGCACAAACACCCTGGATGGATCTCTCCACTGAAGGGTGCTGCCATCTTCAAAAAGTTTATTAATTGATACTTTGACGCTTGTTTAGTTACTACCCGGTGGTTGCTCCGCTGGTTTCGTGGCCAGAGGCAATGATGCGCATGCCGCCTTGCAATCAGACGAAAACGGGGCCTTGGAGGAAAATGCCGTCGATGAGCCAAGGTCCAACAGGAACGGCGGGAAAGCGCATGCCGGCGTGGATGGCGGAAGCTATCTACTCACCGCAACGTTAAACGACGTGGAAAATCTGCAGCTGAAGATCGCCCGCCTTCTCATTTCCGTTTGCCGGCATTCTCGGTTACCCCTGTTGTCGCCGATGCGCCCACCGGCCGCTTCTAAAGCCACGGTTGGAGTGGGCAGCTCAATACAGACTCGCCTGCTAATGCCACTCACTCAGCCGGCCTTCAATACGTACCGTTCTGCCAATGTCCAGCTGGTAAGAATTTGAATTTCTTTTCTACTTTTTTTGTCGGCAATTATATCGATGGTTTAATTCAGAAGTGGCGAATTTGCAAAAAGTTGGTTTTGAGATAATAGCTTTTTTATGGGAAAATGGTATAACTTGGAAATAAACAAATGTTAAAAGGCTGAGATTTGGTGAACAGATAGAACAATGTATATATTTTGTAAGGAATGTGCTCATTTTTGTTAAATAATTAAATTGGTAATTTAATTAAATAATTTAAGAAATAAAAGACTTAAAAACGCAAATTCGTAAGTGTGAAGTAGCACATTTGCACATCCATTAACTTACCCATTGAATAAAAAGAATGCAACAAAAAAACCCCAGAAAAAATGAGCGAAAATTGTCAAATTCGCCACTTGTATTTTAATAAAAATCCAGGTCTCGAGAAATTGTTAAAATGTAAATTAACGAATTGTACTAATTTCACCACTGAATGATACTTTGTTGTATATTCGCTACTGTTCACTTCTGTAACTTTAACAATTATTGGTTAAATTAATTTCGGTAACTTTAGGTTCATTAGGGACACTTCCAGGATCACTTATAAATTATCTCATTTTTGACAAATTGGTGTATTTGTCAATTCTGAATTAAGCCATCGATATTATTCTGGCTGGGACCGAATCTGGAGAGTTAATGTCAGAGAAATTTAAGGAATATAAATGTTGTGCAATTTTTCACTTAGATTATGTTGGTGATGAATGAATTGCTTCAACCCGAGCAAGAACTGAACGAGAGACACATCGAAATCCTCTTAGATATTCTGAGGTACGCTCGTACGTTCAATTTCACTCGGATGAGCCGTAGAACATAATTGTTTACTTAATTTTGAATGCATTTTTGTCAGAATGACTTGTAAACTGCATTTTAAAGATGGCGAAGTGAGCGCCGCTTGCCTCGACGTTTTGGCAACGATATTTTTGCGACTGAACAAAGCTAGTAATGAAAGAAAGGAAAAGGCACTGCACTTGTTATCGGCTTTCTGGTATGTCCATTTATTGACTTCCCATCCGAATTTCTGCGTTGTTTTGAGTGCCGTGAATGTAATTTTGCTTTTTCTTTTACGTCTTCACAGGGATTTGAAAGTCAAGAAGAAGTGTGGTCCGCTCGTAGAACTAGGAATTGCCAAAGTCATTGCAGCTCTCGCAAAGGTCAGTTAATATTATATTTCATATTTTGTGGTCCTTGGGTTCATAGATTTTAATTTCTATTTTTTTTTGCTGTATTTTATTTCTCATCTGTTTTTTTCTTTGCCATGAATTTGGTAACTTTAATACCATTCTTGTTTATTTTAAAACAATAATATTAGTATTTTTTGCAATATTTTTGGGTAAAATTGCTCTTTTGCAATGAAAATGCTACGATTTTTCTTTTATTCTCGAAAAATTTATGTTCAGTTTTTAATTATTGGGGAAGTAATTCTGGGAAAGTAATTTTGAAAATCTTCTGATATTTTATCAAAATGGTATTGTTATTATTTATATTTATCGAAAATTTTCATTAAATGGTCTCATGGTTTGATAAAGACTAATAGAAGCTCTTTTTATTTTGGAAAATACGAATTTATTTTGATTAAGAAAACATTTTATATTTTTGTGGGAAAAACATCATGTAGAATTTTTATTTTCAAGAAATTCTGTGCAATCGTAGAGGATTTAGAGAAAGATAACTTGTTTAAAATCATTATAATTTAACAAATAATTTTATGGTATTTCTGAATTTGTTGTAAAAAAAAATACCTTATAAATTCCCTGTATATTTTCTTAAAAATAAATCCTATACAATCCCTTTTTTTCTTGCAATAATTCTTTAAATTCCCTTTATTTTTTTATGAAACAAAAATGAAATACTATCTCTTGTTTTTTAAAAAAAAGCCTATAGACTCACTAAAATTCATTTACTTTGTATGAATTAATGTTAATTCCACTGCTTTTTTATTTATTTATTTACTTTTTAAATCAGTTAAAATCTCGTAGCTTTTTAGAAAAATTCTTATAATGGTTCAATATTTTTCTCAAATCTTATGGTCCGATATTTTTTCCAAAAGAATTTGTTTTTTTTTTACATAAAGGCTAAAATATGTTGAGTATATGTGCCGTATTTAACATGAGTGGTTTTTTTTGTATTTTTTTTAAATCAATTAAAATCCCGTAGCTTATTAGAAAAATTCTTATAATATAATTAGTGGTTCAATATTTTTCTCAAATCTTATGGTCCGATATTTTCTCAAAAAAAAGTTGGTTTTTTTTTACATAATTTGGTTAGAATATTTTGAGTATCTGTGCCGTATTTATTTTTTTTTTTTCATCAATTTTTATTATTCGGTGTATATTTTTCTTCTTCTCAGTGCCCACCCGATGTCTACCTCAACATTATGCCTGGTGGTTCCGGGGAAAATAACAGCGCGGCCCAGTTATCTCCATGCAGTCTGCCTAAATTCCTGGAATGCCGCAGCTTCGCCATATCATCGTATGCGGCTCGCAACATCACTCTGTTGTTCCCGAAGGAGAAAGCCTCGGAGTCCGGAGGTTTCAACGTTGCCGACAGCCACTCGGACATGCTGAAATTAGTCCTACATTCGATCGGAGAATCTGCCATTGGTCTGGTAGGCTACCATTTGCAAAACTCTAGAAAATTCCTTTGAAATAACGCCGCTAATCGGTTACTTCCCGTACCCGAAAGGATGGTACTTTGCTGTGCAAAGATTCTCAGCAGAACTGGACGACAGCCGTGCTCATCGCCCTGGTCAACATTGCCATCGCTAGCCCTTTCTGCTTGAAAGAGGCTCTGCACGCCATTTGTGCACACGCCAAAGAAGTCCCTCTTTCGGTGAATCTAGTCAAAAAGGCAAGTCTAGCGAAGAAATTCCAAAAAAATTCTTTTTAAATCCACTTGTAAATCTAACGAAATCCAGTTAACCCACTTGTTAATCACATAAAACCCCATCAGTCCATTGGTAATCCATGAGATCTGCCAGATATCAGTTAAATGTTGTCATTCTAATTTGTATTTTTGGCAGAATTTATCCATAATTCCTGAAATACCTCAAAATTATATGCCATGCATATAAAATTCCTTGGAAATACTCCCGTATTTCCAAAATTCTCAAGAATTCTCAAATTCTCAGTAAATTCGCACAAATTTTTTTCAAGTTTCACTACAAAAACGAAAAATAAGTGTCGTAGAGGGTGCTGTTGTCAATTGCCTGTAATTCCAGAAATCCACGAAATTCCAAGAATTTCTCAAAATTTCATGGAATTCCAAGGATTCCTCAAAATTACCGAAATTCCAAGAATTCTGCTAAATCCACGAATTTACAAGAATTCCTCAAAATGCATGTAATTCCTCAATATTCGAAGAATTCCTCAAAATTCAAAGAATTTCTTAAAAATAAACGAAATTCTAAGAATTTCTTAAAAATAAACGAAATTCCAAGAATTCTTAAAAATCCATGTCATTCCAAGGATTCCTCAAAATCCACGAAATTCCAAGAATTCCTCAAATCCAAAAATTTAAAAAATTCCTCAAAAACCACAAAATTAACGAAATTCCAAGAATTCTGCTAAATCCACGAATTTACAAGAATTCCTCAAAATACATGTAATTCCTCAATATTCGAAAAATTCCTCAAAATCCACAAAATTCCAAGAATTTCTTAAAAATAAACGAAATTTTGAGAATTCTTCAAAATCCATGTAATTCCAGGGATTCCTCAAAATCCACGAAATTCCAAGAATTCCTCAAATCCAAAAAATTTAAAGAATTCCTCAAAATTCCAATAATTCCTCAAAATTAACGAAATTCCAAGAATTTCTCAAAATTCACTAAATTCTAAGGACTCCTCAAAATCCACGAAATTCTAAGAATTCCTCAAAATCTACGAAATTTCAAGAGTGCCTCAAAATTCTACTAAATCACTTTCAAATTTCATTCCAAAACTGAGAAATTAAATGCCACGGAGAAACCGTTTCTGTTGTCAAGTAATTCACGATAAAATCCCTAAAGTTTCAACAAAAAAATTCTTTCAAATTCTGCTCAAATGACCAAAATTCCTTATAATGTTTGACCCTTCAAAGTCTGTTTTATAAACACTTTTGTTTTTTTTACATAGGCGATTCAGAAAATTGCAACTGAGCTGAAATATCCAAATTTGACCAGTTTTCTCGAAGCTCAGATCGGTTATCTCGCGCATCATCGTTTTCTCGGTAGCAATTTCACCGAATTCCTGTGGCGGCTGACAGATTCTCCTTCAGAGAAAGAATTCTTAAAGTAAGTAAATTGATGACGCATTTTGGGGGATACTGGGGAAAAAATGGCATTAAATTTTGTCCAAAATGTCTTTCAGGTTATATTACCCGCTTATCCTTCCACACGTTTTCGCCTCATTCAAGCGCCCCGAGCAAGAATACTTTTCCAACCTGTTGGGACAACAGTGGGCGGCCGTCGTCGAAGAATGCTTTCCGAACATCGTCGCATTCGTGCTGCCCGTTCTGTTCTCCTCTTCCGACGCTTGCACCGACGGCAGGAGTTCTGCCATATCGTCGAGCGACAAGCAGAAAGCTTCGGCGTGCCTACTTTTGTTGGGAGAAACATTGAGTCAAAGGGTAATTATAGTTTTTTGCACTTTTTTGGATAGAGCTTTTGATATGTTGCCAACAAAACATGTTTCCCGCTTGAGCCACAAAGTGGCGCTGCGTACATTTCCACTTACACCTTTTGTCAATCCTATAATTGCAGCATCACTTTAATAATCCCCTCTTATCAAAATCGTATTCAAAAATATTTAAAAAAATACCAGAAGTTGATGCCAACAAAACAGGCTTGCAAGCTTTCCCACAGTGTGGCGCCATATAGTATAGCTTACGTTCCCACGTGCGTCGTATTCAATCCTATTATTGCAACTTGCACTAGAAATTCTCTTATCAGAAGATTTTGCAAAAATAATACTTCAGAAATGTCCAAACCCTGTAGAACTCAGATGTTAAGATGCCAGCAAAACATGCTTGCAAGTTGACCCACAAAGTGGCGCCACATAGCTTACATTTCCACACTCATGTTGTTTCAATCTTATTATTGCAACTCTAAAATAATGTTTGCTTCAAAAATAATGTTTGAAAAATGTCCAAACTGCATAGAACTCGGATGTAAAGATGCCATCAAAACATGCTTGTCAGTTGACCCACAAAGTGGCGCCACATAGCTTACATTTCCACACTCATGTTGTTTCAATCTTATTATTGCAACTCTAAAATAATGTTTGCTTCAAAAATAATGTTTGAAAAATGTCCAAACTGCATAGAACTCGGATGTAAAGATGCCAACAAAACATGCTTGCAAGTTGACCCACAAGGTGGCGCAACAAAGTTTACATTTCCACAAAAATTATTTGCATTTTGCAGTCTTAAAATTCAGTCTTAATGGAAGACTGTGCAAAAGTAATGTTTAAAAATGTTTAAATCGCATATCGCATAATCGCATATTGGCAACGAAACGATGCCAACAAATCCTAGTTGCAAGTTTACACACAAGGTGGCGCCACATGCCTTACGTTCCCACATCGTTTTTTATCCTATTATTGCAACCTGCACTTTAAAATTTGCTATCATAAAACGGGGATGCGAAAAGTATATTTTAAAAAATGCTAAAACCGCATAGAGCTTTACAGGTTACGATGCCAACAAAAAATGTTTGCAGGTGTCGCCCCTTTTCCTAATCGTATTATAGCAAAATGCACACTCAAATAATATTTTTTTTTTGTTATTCACTGCAGGTTGTGGATCGACTGCTTACTACGCGCCTTCACGAAGTGGTCGTGGCCGTGCTCAAGTGCCTTTACGTTGAGACTCCAGGTGGCGACGGTGCCGAGACGACGCTGCCGAAGCCGAATCCGCCGTTCTTCTCGCCATACTTCATTTCTGGGGCTTTCCACTACGTCATCACGTCATGCAATCAGAAGGGCGCGACTCTGATTACTGTGCTCACCAGGACGCAGGTAATTTGACAAAACTCCGATCTCCATTAGTTAATCCTGTCAGTCGCTTAAGGGGGCTGTCCACACTTTTAACAGCGTGGGCCTATGGTGATTTCAATGTTAAATTCGTTTTCTTCAAACTGATATAACTCAAGAACGGGTCAAAGAAAAACGATGGGGTTTTATTTTTTTAAAGATTATTGAATTTACTAAAAACTGGAGTATGATTATGACGTTACGTGCATTCTGAATGTAGTTATCGATTTTCAAAGTTGACCATTCCGTTTTCCCATGCTATTTTACATAGACGGGAAATTTTTCCCAAAAATTAACGGATCTCTATATTGGCCGAGCGGATAACGATGGGGTTTGATTGTTTGGAAAGCTTATTTAATTTACTACAAAATGTATAAGATCGATTTTGTTATTATGTGCATTTTATATTTATTTATCGAATTTCAAAGTTTACTGTTGAGTTTTTTTCGTCACATTTTGCCCGATTGTACGGCTCTCGGGGCAGATAAACAAAAAAATCATGCATCACGTTTTAGTAAATTTAATTGTCCTTTATAAAAATCAAACCCCGTCAATTTATGTTTAGCTATTACCATAGCTTTGCTATGCTAATAATTTGCTATGCTATTACTGAGAAATTTGAACTTTTATTTAACATGGATACTCTTATAGGAGCATGCATGCTCTTATAAGTGTGGACAGCCCCCTTAAAAGTACTCTTTGTCAATCCCGAAAAATCTTCTTGTCTATTTTGAAAAATCCTCAAGTAACTCTTAAAAAATCTTTTCTGTATCTTAAAAAATTATCTTGTCAATTTAAAAAAAAAATTTTTTGTCAATCTTGATAAATCCTCTAGCAAGTCTTGAAAGTCCTGTTGTCAATCTTGAAAATGCCTCATGTCTTTCTTGTATAATTTTCCTTTCATTCTTGAAAAATTCTCTCTTATCACTCAATTCTGTTAATCTTCATAAAATCTTGCTTATCTTAGTACATGTAAAATCTTGCCAATCCTGTCGCTCCGAGGTTCCCTTTAAAATTCTCTCGCCAGTTTGTGGGGGTCATGCTGGGAGGCTGCTCCTGGGCCCCCGACAGTTATGATACGCCCCTGGATTAACCGACGTTTGGTTGAAGAAAACGAGCTGACATTAGTCACCTAACTCAGGTCAGTTTATCTGTTTTAGGATGGCCTGCAGAATGTCCTGTTGGCCTTGCATAGTCACTTGGAAAACAGCCACGAGCCGCACGAAATCTATCGCGCCTTGCAGATGTACGCATTTTTCGTTCGACTCGTCCTCGACGAGTTTGATTCCGGTCTGAACGGATTCTGGGCTTTCGTTCTCCAAGACGTCATCCACGTTTTGGCCCACCAGATGACACGATTCCAGTAAGTTGATCCCTTTGTAGCACACTTTTGACGTCGGTCGACCACTTTTTAATCGAGGATTCTTGCCGTGGTTTCAGTTCTTTGAATCTGAAGGACTCGGCCATTTTCGGGAGCAAGTTATTGTACGACGTGGTCGAAAAAGCCGTTTCGGTTTGCCCGGGTGAACTTTCCAAGTACCTGCCCGTCGTAGTGAACTGCTTGCTCGCGTTCGTCAAGGAGGAGAGTTCGTCCGATGTGGCCAAGCAGGTAATGAAACAGGAAGTGAAGAACTTTTGTCGATAAATTGTCTACTTTTCTGCATAATTAACCACTTTACGGTTACGCGCCTTTAGATGTGTGGCTTTAGGGCACTTAAATGTAACTCGGTTAATTTTTGAACTGAAATCCTGGCCATTTTAGTATGAGTCATTTGGTTTTCATCATAGATGGCGCCGTATGTCTATGAAAAATAACAAGAGACGCCATTTTTGTACGGGCTAAGCAGTAGTTGAAAGTTCTTCATCATAGATGGCGCTTTGCGTTGTTGCTCTGATTTTAAGCACCCTGTTCACAGAAATGTTGGCTCCTTTGACTTAGTCTTTTCTGAATACTCTTTCTTATCGTCACTATTAAGCTTTCAAAAATTCGTGAAAATGAAAGAATATTTTCAAATTTGTGAAAAATTTGGCAAAATTGCAGAAATTTCAAGCAGAACAGTCAAATTCCAGAATTCAGCAATTTCTTGAATTTTACAATATTCCTAACTTTTAGGGCTATATTTTTTAATATAATTATTTTTCTTTAATTTACTTAGCATTTATTTTGTTGAATTTTTGCTTTTTTTAAAATTTCTTGAGAAAAGTCGGTCCCAATATTAAAAGGAAAGTCTCACTTCTTGACAAGTGCTTTTTAAATGCTAGGCATTAGTATAAAACGTAGAAATAAACTGATAGTGCTAGAATTAAAATACCATTAATGAGGAATTAAAATTTTTATGTAAAACATGGGCAACTCTATATCATACCCGAATGCGCGGCATGGACCGTTTTTCAATTTCTTTTCCTTTGGTTCTATGCAGATATTTGCCATTTTCCATTTGATTTTTGATGCGGAAACTGAATTGAGTGATGCATTAGTCCTGTTGGAACCATTTCCCGATTGGTCCAATCTCTCGGCAATCAAACAAAGGCACCTGACTATCAAATACAGAAAAGGGCCGCTGACATTAAAGGAGGTACTGTCGTCATTTTTCACTGTTCTTTTGCCCAATTTGGTGTTATATTTTGGAGATATTTAAAATTCCATTTCTAAATTCATGTTGCCCAATTTTGGGAGAAATTTTTTCCCAAAATTGGGTAATATGAATTGCAAGTTTTAATCACAAAATCAAAGTTTTTGAGAAAATCTAGAAATTTAACTTTAAATAACACAAACTTTCCAAGTTTTTGAGAAATATCTTGAAATTTGACTTTTAATAACACATACTTACAAAGTTTTTGAGAAATATCTTGAAATTTGACTTTTAATAACATATACTTACAAAGTTTTTGAGAAATATCTTGAAATTTGAATTTTAATCACAAAATAAAAGTTTTTGAGAAAATGTAGAAATTTTACTTTTAATCACAAAATAAAAGTTTTTGAAAAAATCTAGAAATTTGAGTCTTAATCACACAAACTTAGTTTTTGAGAAATATCTAGAAATTTGACTTTTAATCACAAAATAAAAGTTTGTGGGTTAAAGCCAAAAAATTTTTTCAGTCCATTAAAAAAAATTAAATGTTGAACCCTCCCTTAAAAAAATCCTGGATCCGCTACTTTGAGAAAATCTACAAATATAACTTTAAATAACACAAACTCTCAAAGTTTTTGAGAAATATGTTGAAATTTGACTTTTAATAATACAAAATTACTAAGATTTTGAAAAAAAATATCTTGAACTTTGATTTTCAATCACACAAACTTTCAAAGTTTTTTGAGAAATATCTTGAAATTTGAATTTTAATCACAAAATAAAAGTTTTTTGAGAAAATCTAGGAATTTTACTTTTAATCACAAAATAAAAGTATTGAGAAAATCTAGAAATTTGACTTTTTATCACAAAATCTGTACAAGTTTTTGAGAAAATCTAGAATTAATTGAATTTTAATCACAAAAATGAAGACTTGTTTACCTTCTACTATTCAATAAAAATTTGGAAGTCTAGATAATTGCATTTTTCAGAAATCCCAAGTTTAAAAATTCAACTTATGGGCCAAATTATCTACATTTCTAGAAGACGAAACAATTTTAATTAATTTTTGTATGGGGAAATAAACATTTTGAGAAAATCCAATTTTGAGTAGGAAGAAAACACAAAATTCAAAAATTTTGTTATAAAAATTGGGAAATTGTTAATTGAAAAGCTTGTAATTTTTATTCCCCAAAGGAAATTCTTAATTTCCTGCAAGTCGTCGAGACTCGTCAGCGAACGGTGCAAGCCAACGGATTGCAGTTTATCGAACAGCTACTTAGAAGTAAAAAGGACGAATTTAAAGAACTGGTCGCCGAGCTGGAAGGAGCCTGTTTTTCTGACGAATGCAAAAAGACCGTTTTATATCGACTCGTCGTGGAATTGATCTACCTTTGCACTTGCTCGACATCCAGTTTCGAGGTGCGAACTGATTTCAATAACAACTTTTTTAGTTTTTAGCACAATTACAATATTTTTCTAATTCTAGGTGTGCCACAGCGCTGCAAAATGTTTGGGCGAAATTGGTCCCGTTCCCTTGTCCACCATCGTCATGCAGGCCGACCCTCCGAAAAATGAATATCATTCCGCTCTGCGGCGGTTCAGTCGAGACGCCGCTTCTCAATGCTACGCCATGGTGTTCCATATGCTTCATTCGTATTTAATCGGACCATGGTATGACGTTGATATAAGATACTGTTTAAAATATAAGCGAATTTTTTCTTGAAATCAGTAAAATTTTGGGCTAAAAAACATGATTTTTAAAATCGCATTTTATAAAAAAAAAAATTCATTCGCATCACGATTGTGGATTTTTTGAAAGCAAATCTTGCTTCGGAAGTAATGATTTTGGCAAAATTTGGACTTCTGGAATCATGATTTTTACTTTCCTGCTAAATATCGTGATTCCAAAATCACAATTATTGGCCGAATAAATTAGATTTGTAAATAATCTAGGTTTTTCTTGTTAAAATGATTTTTATTTCTCGATACAATCCAAAAATAGTGGTTTTTTACAATTGCAATTTCAAAAAAATTATAATTTTTACATCGCCATCTAGATTTCTTCCTAAAATAATCAGAATTTAGGATTTTAGGTAAAATCTGGATTTCTGAAATCACAGTTCAATAAAGATTTAATTTTCCTTGTAAAAAAAGTGTGATTCCAAAATCGCAATTTTTGAGCCAAAATCACTAGATTTGTAAATAATCTAGATTTTTGTTCTTGAAATTACTTTTTGTGATATGGCCGAGAAATCGAACTTTTAAAATTGCTTAAAATTCAATAAAATTTTGATTTTTCTTTCAAAAATCGGGATTCCAAAAACCAGAATTCTACGAAAACTTCGAGTTTGATTTTAAAAATTCACGATTTTTTGAGCCAAATAAGCTAGATTTGTAAAAGACCTAGATTTTTTTCTTCAAATTAATGAGGTTATTTTTTTATATATAAGTTATAAGTGAGATTAGTTTTTGTTGATATCCTTAGTCTAATTTATTAAATTTTATATGCATTTTTGTCAGTGTACAAGCAAAACGAGTGGCCAGCGAGGTTTTGAAACTGCTGCTTTTCACAAAAACTGGTTACGATTTCCATATGGCTTATCAGGGGAAGAAAGCGGCCTTCCTCTTTGAGTATTTGCATCCATTTTTGTGCAAGAAAAAGGTAAGCTATTCTTAAATTCTTGCATTAGAGCAAAATCCCAATGCCGGAAAAAATCTCATTAACAATGGTTTTAAAAAAAGGTTTATTTTATGTTGAAAACAGAAAACTTAATTTTCATGGAATTGGGATTTTTGATAAAAAAAATCAGGAATTAAATCCAAATTGGGGATTTTGGGAATGGAGAAATCAAAAACCGTGTTTTTCGAAGCAGTTTTTAAACCGAAATATCCACTTTGGAGCAAAAATCTGAATTTTTACATAATCATGACTATGAAATCACAATTTTTAAGCCAAAATTATTTTAAGAAAAAATATTAACTACAGTATTTATTTGCAAAATCTAGTTTATTTGGCCAAAAAATCAAAATGTTTGAAAATATAATTGAAATTTTCTTGAAAAATTTCCAGAAAATTTCAAAAATTTTGATTTTGGTAAACTCGATTTTGTGATTTTAGCAACCATGCTGTCGATTCAATTTTCTGAAAAAAAAATCCCATTCCCAAATCGGACAATATGTCATTCTGACCTAACGCTAACAAATCCGTAACCTTCCAATCATGTTCAACACGAGACAAGTTTTGTGTCTCCCCGTAGCCGTCGCCAAATCCGATTGCTGCCGTTTTGGGAGCCTTCGCAAATCTCGTCGATGTGCCAGCATTGTGGTGTCCCGAGCAAACAAAGCATGAGGATTGGATCCGTAACCTCGTCTGCACATTGATCGATAGTGGTGCGAGTAAATGCGAAATTATTCAGTTGCTGAAACCAATTTGCAAATCCAAGGTGAGATATCCACTATCCTACTTCCAACGATAATTATTATAATCTGATCGGTCATTTCTGTCAATGTTTAGGCGGAGTTCTGCGAAAAGCTGCTGCCCTATTTGGTCCATGCCATTTTGAAAAATGATTCCGATGGGAGTTATCGTAGCGTGCTTTCGAGGCAAATCAGCACATTTTTCTCCAGGTTCTGCGAGCGCTCGGATTGTGCAAGCCGACCTTCGACACCATTCTCATCGCAATGTAAGTTTAGAATTTTATTTGTTATTTTTTGCAGAAGAATAATCTATTTTTTTTTCTTGAAATGTTGATGATTTGGTATGAAAATGGTGATTTTTAAAATCGCGATTTCGGAAAATTTCAGATTTGTCACACCACAATCTGAATTTCGAAAATTGCGGCTCGATAAAATTTTGATTTTGGATTCAAAATTCACGAATTTTGGGCCAAATAAACTACATTTGTAACAATGATTAGACTTTCCTTCAAATAATTTTGATAATTTGTGAATTTGGCAAAATTATTAGTTTTAAATATTATTGGGAAATATTTCATAAAAGTATGTTTTTGGACCAAAATTCTATTTTCTTGTATTTATGGAAAATCGATCAGGAATTTGATCAGGTTGTTAAGGGGGCTGTCCACACTTTTAACAGCATGGGTCGATGGGGATTTCAATGTTAAATTCGTTTTCTTCAAACTGTTGTAACTCGAGAACGGGTACAAGTTGAACGATGGGGTTTGATTTTTTTTAAAGATTATTAAATTTACTAAAAACTAATGCATGATTATGACTTCACACGCATTCTGAATGTAGTAATCGATTTTCAAAGTTGACCGTTCCGTTTTCCCATGCTATTTTACGTAGACGTGAAATTTTCTCCAAAATTTAACGAATCTCAATATTGGCTGAGTGGATAACGATGGGGTTTGATTTTTTGGAAAGCTTATATAATTTACCACAAAATGTATAAGTTTGATTTCGTTATTACGTGCATTTTATATTTATTTATCGAATTTCAAAGTTTA
>JAQIXP010002997.1:0-13869 GCA_034700285.1 Proteroiulus fuscus
AGCAGCTTAGAGCGAGTAAGCTGCAGCTCAAAGCTGATAATGTTGTTTTTGCCATACGATTAGCATGGCAAAAACAATGCTATCAGCTCTGAGCTGCAGCTTACCCACTCTCAGCTGCTTACATGAACGCACCCTTAAGCTGGGCATAAACTTCGAAATTACATGTTGGGTGGATTGCTCAAGTCTGGAATAGTGATTAAGCTGGGAATGAACTTTGAAAATCCCTTAAATCAATATTCCAGACTTGAGCAATCCACTCAATGTGTTATTAGATCTGTACAAAGTTATATCATCAAAGTATATAAGACTTCTGGTGTGGCTTTTAATAAACACTTTTTAGAGTAACCTATATTTTAAAGTTAATTTTGAAACATGAAAAATCAATGCTATGTAGTAAAGTAATCAAAATAGACCATAATTTTAATTTCCCAATAAAGTACAGAACATAAGATTAATAGGATACAAAATTTTAAAAAGCATACAAATCTTGTATCCTTATTAAATAAAAATTTGTACTATACGTTATAAATATGTACCTTAAAAGGTACAACATGTACATCAATTAGGGAACAAATGATGGAACCTACCATCTACATTTTGTACCAATACATAAAGGGGTACACATGCCTAAGATACAGAAGGGTTGTATAAGATGTACCAATGGGCCCAATGTTCCAACAACTGGTCAATGCATCGATTTTCTCCGCTCTGTTGTTCAGGCAACTGTCGGTGGAATGGTGGGTAGTTGTAAAACAGTTTGCTCTGTTGTTCAGGCAACTGTCGGTGGAACGGCGGGTAGTTGTAAAACAGTTTGCTCTGTTGTTCAGGCAACTGTCAGTGGAACGGCGGGTAGTTGTAGAACAGTTGATTGCTTCCGATTGCTCCGGTCTGTGTAATCGTGCCTACAAGGATTTGGTTTTACTGTTTGGAAACGACCTTAAGGCCGCGATTGCTGAGATCAAAGGCCTTCCGGCCTTGGCGCCAAAATTGTCGACAGAGGGTCGGCGGTACCATCCAGCGTGTCGTGGACCGCGGGATCCACCAAAAACCGGGTCAAAAGCTTCGTCCTACAGCCTGGGAGGGGCCCAGTGGTGTATGCAATTTCTCCGCCAAGACCAACAGGGCCGCAGATCGGGCCCCCGCCACCCTTAAAGTAGTTGCTCCTGCTGCCTTGCTCCTGCTGCCCTTCTCCTGCTGCCTGTCGCCAGGGTGAGTGCGGCTGCTGGCCAATTGCCTTTTCTTTACCATGCATGGGTTGCCCTGCATGCCACTTTGCACGTTTTGAGTATGTACAGTGTTCACAATACCTTTTAAAGAACCCCCTGATCAGAACCCCCCCCCGCCCGACTGCCAGTTCAGTCGTGGCTGCCAGTTTAATTTTTGGGGAGGTTTCAACCTTATTGGCTTGGGGAGCGGTAGAGGTGGTTCTGCCAGAGGGTCAATTCTTATCGGCAGTTTTTTTGGTTCCCAAACCGGATGGCTCAATTCACCTAATATTAAATTTATCAGTCCTGAATAAATTCGTGGAGGCCCCCGATTTATATTGGAGGACAGGCAGACCAAGCTTGACCTCGTAAATGCCTACCAATCGGTGGCTATCGCACCAGACCACCGCTGTTATTTCTGCTTTGATTTGGAGGGAACAAGCTACCAGTTTAGGGTGCTCCCTATTGGTTTTTCATGCACCCCAATTATTTTTACTAAGCTATTACATCCTGTACTGGCCTACTTGCGTCGGCAAGGTTTCCTGTGAATTATTTATTTTCACGATATTTTGATGGTCGGCTCGACCCGAGCCCTTTGCAAAATCAATGTGGACACTACTATTCCGGTGTAAGGCTCTCTGGGGTTTAATGTGAAATTAAAGAAGTATATTTTGAAACCTGTCCAGCGCATGGAATATTTAGGTTTCCAATTTGATACAGTTGCCCTTACGATTGCCCTGCCGGAGCACAAATTTGAGGTTTTGCATGCCTTGTGTATGTCCTTGCTGGATTCACCTAGGTTTTCCAGTAGGGTTTTCTCATGGGTGATTGGTGCCTTGACGGCTGCTACCCCAGCATTCTCATTTGGACGCATTCACACCCATGCTCTGGAATGAGACCACATTGTTTTACTGGCCCGCCCTGATTGTGGTTACGACTCGACCGGTGTCTGTCACTTTAGGCCAGGTCCACTCTCCCATTTTGTTAGCAATTGCTAAGCAGGTCTGGACTTTTTGCAAGGAGCACTCCTTTTGGTTGCATTCCTCGTATATCCCTGGCAAAGAAAACACAGCAGTGGACACGGCTAAATGCGCAATTTTCCGCTCATTTCTATGCCTTCCCTCTTTTGCCTTGGTTGGCAGGGTGATCCGTAAGTTTTTAACTAAAGGTGCCGTGGGCATACTGCTTGTCCAGGATTGGCTTGCGCAGGCGTGGTACCCGCAGTTTTGCAGTATTTGTTGCTCCATGCCTTTGGTGATTGGATCTGATAATACTGCTCATTTTGCCTTTTCTTTCCAGGCCTCACCTTTTATCGGCCTCCCTCCACCTGCACATAGCCTGGGTCGCGGGCAGTCTGCTTCGGAAATAGCTAAGTCCAGAGCCATGGAGAACCTCCTCTTGGATGCTGTCGCTCCAAGCACTCAGGCGCAATATGTCATGGTGATGCGCCGCTGGCGTGTGTTCATCGAGGACAGATTGGTTGCGACCAATGTGGCCTTGGTCAACACGGTACTGTAGTTTTACAAGTCCATTCAAAGTTTTAATAAAGGTTACTCCGCGGTTAACACTGTCTATCCCGCAATGTCATACCATCTCCCGCCATATGGCAGTGTGAGTGTCGGTGCACATCTTATGGTTTGCCGCCTTTTGCGCACCATCTGGCGATGCAATCTGCCATGGGCCTATGTACTCCTTTGTGTGGCATATAGAACAGGTCCTTGACCTGTTTGTTGCCTGGGGTCCGAATACGGGACTATCGCTGCGTCGCTTATTGGCAAAGCTTGCTGGTTTGCTCATAATCCTGGATGCCCAGCATGTGCAAACTTTGGCTGTTATCTCCTTGGAGTTCGTAGTGTGCACCAATGTGCAGCTCATAATTTGGTCCCGGTGCTGTTAGTCGTCTAGACCAGGGGGCGTACAACCTTATCTGCAGTGTAATGCATATTCACATAACATGAATATTTGCATTGTTAATGTTTTTTGCACATATCTAGCTGTCACTGAGCTTTTGCGGGAGGATAACAAGCTTTTCCTTGCCACGGTGGCGCTTCATTGGCCGGTCTCTTCACAGACTCTTGCTTGTTGGTTGAGGGAGGTCCTTGTTGAAGCAGGGATTGACTTGCTCGTTCGGGCTAAGTTTCCGTGCGTCTGACATTTCCAATTACCATCCCCTCTATCTTTGATGCGGCTGGTTAGGTGCACATCTCTTCGGTTTTTGCATGTTTTTACAATAAGCCTATTCTATTCAACCCTCTCGCAAAATGTGCACGCTGCTAGATCAGGTCTTGAATTCGATTTAATTTTCACCCTATTTTGATGTGTAGCTTTGCGATGTATATCATTGCTTTGAACGTCACGCCTTGTGTTGAATTTTACAAAGCTTTTTGTTTTTTGTATCCTCCTTGGGTGGCCCTCTTGTAAATTTAAATAATAAATTTGGTTTGCCCCAATATTTGAATTTACAATTCTTCTATCTGGTCCTACCCTTAAGAGTATGGAGATGTCAAATAGTTTAAGATTATATTCGAGTCTTACCTTGGTAAGGCAAAGAATGATCATAATTATATGAGACTTTGTAGTACCCATTAGGTAGGATCTCCCGCCCTCCGCACCCCCTCTTTACTCTGTACCTGAAATTTTAGGGCTGGTTGTCGTACTTTGTAGTTATGATTTTGTAATGCACAGGGCCCTTCGTAACTAAGTGAAGGGACGATGACGTAGTTTTTCCTTTTGTTTGCCAATTAAAAATAATTTGTCATGGGTGTCGAGCATAGTGAGTCATCACACTTCGCTCCACAATGTAAGCTCACTTGTACCCTTAAGGAACAACATATGTACTTTTTCTGTTTGCAGTGAAGGTTGCATATTGTTTATATTAAAACCTCATTAATCACTTTTTAGACTATTTAACTAGTTGATTTTAAGGCTCTCTGTAGCAATTTTTCTGTGCAATGCCACTTTACATGCATTTTACATGGATTGAAAGTCAAGTTAGCATTGGCTCAAAGCATCTTGCTGCCTACAACAAACATAATGTCTTAAATGAGGAACTGTTGAAAAGGACATAAGTAAAGTTTTTCAAATCCACACGAAATTCACTAAAAGTCACATTGGATGGAAAAATTGCTTCAGAGGATCCTAAATAGATCAGTAAAAGAGTTTAAAAGGTGAATATTGGGTTAAGCTCAGGAATAAATCAGTTAACAGTTTTAAATCTGAATAAAGAAGTTTAGTGATATACTGTATACAACCTCCTTTCCTTAAGTCTCATGGTAAAGTAGTCAAAACCTGATAAATGACAGCATAACTGCATGCTTGCATTGCTAGTAAATTCCAGTAGGACAGGAACATGTTGATCAATTGAAGCTTTTATTTACTTCTTTGAAACATTTACAGTGTATCCAGTTTTTATGGATAGTAAGCACAATCCTTAGATAAAAACCTACTTTTTGGGGCTAAGGTTACTACCTTTTCCTCTCAATAGTCCAGCTTTTGCTTTTGTTCTGCCAGGTCTTAGATGCAATTTGGCCTTGCAAATAAAGTAGGCTGCTTGTAACAAATAATCATCTGTGGTCTTCTGGACATGCACACGGCTTATGGGCCCTACTATGCCATGAACAGCATTCCACTCAAGCCTATGTAAGATCTGCTCTACTTATAAATGGTTAGCAAGGATCGTGCAGAATTAGTTTAAAAAATTTGCCCAGCCTATAAGTGGCAGTCAGTGATTGTGCTGAATAATGGCTGCAAAATGTCTAAACAAGGTCCAGCAGAAATAAACTACTGAGGTCATGTAATACATCTCTCAATAGACTAACAATGAAGGGATATCATTGCAACCAGCTCTCATAAGTTAATCAAAACTAATAAATTACTAGCTGCCCTAAAGACAGAAGGACACAAGACCTGCTTAACGACACCCATACTGTGATGGAACCAGGTTAATATAACAAGAAAAGTAAAGATAATGTTAAGAAAACGACAATCCATGGATCTGTGTGGAAGTTAGTAATAGTAATATAAAATTCATTTGGGCCATGACCATGTGTAGTGACGACACATTTATATAATTTTATCCTTTTTCTTCTCCACCTACTAACCTGAGCATCTTGGAGGCATCTTTGGCAAGTTATCAAAGAACTGCAAGGATCAAAGTGACCTATGCAGGACAGGGCCTGAAGTTCCATATTTGACAGTACTCATACAAGTTATATGCCATAGCAAATGCAACCAGGCAGGACCGGTGACAAAACTTTACTATCTATTATTACTTAATTAGTATTATGTCATCATAACCTTAATATCCATGCACCCATGGTGCTTTAAATGGTGCAGGGCTATAAATATTATTATTAAAAGTTTGATGCATAGAAGTGGCTTCAATGCAGTCAGTACAGTACCATGAGTGAAGGGCCTTAGTCTCATCAACACTAACTTGCATAAAAGATATTTGGTACCATCCATTTAAAGTTGAAAATTATCATGGGTTGGTCATTGACTGTTTGAAAATGCAGAATGTTACATTATCCCTAATTTTCTGTGTACTTCACTTAATTGTTTTAATAAGTAATTTACATACACTGTATCCTGTATAAGAGGAATTGAAAATACTCATCCTAAAAATACTTATTTTTATTAATGAAAGATAGAACATCAAACATTAAATATTGACTTAATAAGTTTATCAATTTCCTAGGACTACTCAGGCCCAATGGTGCAGTATAGGTTAGGGGTTATCTATTGTACCACTTGATGCACTAACAGGTGACAATCCTGTGAGTATATTATATGCCCAACTTCTATACATGTTTGGACAACAGCTATATGTATAAATGGCTATGCTATTGACATGGACAAGCAATATTTAAATATTTCATTGCATGGTGCAACTGTGGACCACATTTTACTATGACTAAACTATGTTACATTAGGATAACACCCCTACCTATTCAGTATTGTAATGACCTACAATGCCACCCATGGATTTTTCAGGAAACTTGAGTCTGGTTCATACCTGATTCTTGTGCATTTGAAACACGTGTCCTGCTTTTCCAGAAGGACTCAATTAAAATTCTTTTTGGAGATATTGCGCCTATAACTTGTTAGGGTACTTTATATTATGTTTTAAGCTAAAAAAAACTATTGATAAATCTACAAACAGTTATTTTTGCACAGGTATATATCAATGACTTAATACAAAAGTCAAGAGTACACCAATTTGTCAAAAATGAGAAATTAGCTTTATCATTTAATTTTTTGCTACATCATTTATGGATAACATTTAGATTTTCAATGATCTTGAAGGTTACATTAAAGATTAAATTTGTGGCACCATTGGATGCTCCACCCTTGATTTCCTATTAAACACCAAAGCTATTTTAAATTTCAATGAATATTCATTGAAAGTTTTGAGGTGGTTTACTATTCTGAATCACAATTTAAATATAAATATAATTTTTAACAGATGAAAACTAAATTATTTGCTGGTGGGAAAACATGATATGCTGGTATGCTGGCGTACACCAATAAGACAATTTATACACCTGTATCTTCTAATAACAAGCAATACCACTAATGTCAACCAATAAAAATAAAGTGTATATATATACATATTGTGAGTGGGTTGGGTCAATTTTGTTGTTGTTACTCCCCTCACGGGCTACAAGCCTAGGTGGCTCTTAAAGCCCTTCTTGGTAGGTGAAACCCCAGGTGGTATAGTTGCGGCCAGCTTATAGAACCACCTGCTCTGCCCGGTCTTGCAAAGTGCTTTCTTGCGAAGGAAAGCAGGAGAGCGGGGAAGCACTTTGCAAGACCAGGTAGATAGAGCAGCAGGTTCTATAAGCTGGCCACAACTATAGGTGCAGTCAAGGCCAACTTAAATTTGTCATGAAAATAACTTAAGTTTTCATAATAAAGATCATATCTTTATAACAATACTTAGTTTTAAAAATGAATTTATAAATTATATTTTGAACATAAATAATGTAAAAACATTGATTGAATTTAGAAATAATACAATACACATGCATGGACAATTAATGCAATTAATAATTACTATTATTGGTGCATAAAATGATAATTCTTGTAACGTAGGCCCATTAACCCCATTTAGCCAACTTTTCTAATAAAACTAGTATTTTTACCAGCTAAATATGATAATAACAAATTATGATACTTTCTACACTGATGAAATGAAGTTATATTTTACATTATTTAATTGTTATAGGCAGAATACTGGTACATACCCCTCTAATTTTCCAATACCCAAGAACAGGAGCCATGTCTAAAAAGCAGTTGTATATCAAAAGTTATGATAATCAAGTCTGGAGGGTGAACGATAAACCTAAACAGCAAAGAACAGTAAATACGGAAATTGCATGGCCATGAAAACATAGATTTTCAATAAACCAGCACACCTGTACTATGTAATAGACTGAATTAACCTTGAAGGTGCTTTTGTCATGTTGAAGTTTGAAGGCCACACAAGCAGGTATTATTAGTTGTCGCTACAACTTATTATAAAACAATGTCACAACACTTGCAAAATAATGTACTTGAAAAAAGCATTCCAAAGTCTAACATCTGACTATTTTGAAAGATTAGATAAATATGCTTTGTAGATTCAAAGTATTTCCAAATTAAGGTAAGATAAAAGAACACAAGGGAAATTGATTTTGATATGGTTAATAATCTTATTTAAAGTAAAGGACACCTATTTGGACTAATAAACCTACGATGATGCAACAGATTCTGATAGAAATCCAATAGCATATACATACAGTTCAAAATCACAATTAAAATTTAGCCTTACAAAAAAAAAAAACAATTCCACAGAAAATCTGCATGACTTTAGCAGCCTGTAAACGTCAGTATTTCTACATAAATCTGTCCAATTATAAGAAACAAGCAGAAAACTATAAAATATCTAGCATTGCACTTTATAAATTCACCGAAAATGTAAACTCATAACAATATTACTTGCACCAAATGAATTTTAATCCTTATGCTAATTTTTTACTTTGTACTAATTTTGTACAAATTGTGGTGGTTTTAGTAGGGCTTAAGGGCACAAAGCAACTGAGACTATATAGTGCCCAAACAGTCCAAAAAAGAAAAAATAGAACAAGGACAAGTTTAAGATGCATAGGTATTTCTGGAATTATGTGAACGAAACAAAATAAATAACATAACAAGTTGGTTTTTATGAACATATTCATTTTTTTATTTGTTGAGAAAACAAAATTAAAAGTTCAATGAAAGATTACACTTTCAAAAAGGTAAACAGGGGACGACAAGCATCCCCAAAAAGGTTCATCAGGAAACGGGGCTCTTGCAAATTAATAAGTTTTTAAAGACCCTTGACACTCAGCAGCATACTGAGGACAACCCTGGTGGTGAACGACCAGCAGGCAGGCATTCGAGGGACATAGATGAGAAGGTTTCCCAGCCAGTAGTTATGGTCGGTAAACTGAGTATGACCCACAAGAATGCGAGTAAGAATAGTCTGTCCATGATGAGGCAGTGAAGAACATGCATGCAGCTTGTTTGGATATCCCAGAATCTGAGCTCCTGACAAGTCACAAAATGCATGAAAGATGCCAAGGTGATGATCAGCCTCATGAAGAGGAAGATCCTGCACAACATTAGAGCAAGCAGATGCATCATTACCAAGAATGCCACAATGGCTGGGTACCCAACCAAAATGAATGGCCAGGATGGCTGGATAAGGAGTTTCTGATCAAAGCAAAAATATGGGTAGTGGCAGAGGGCAAAGGAAGACAAGCACTGCAAGGAGCTTAGGGAGTCAGTATAAATGATTGCTCTGTGAACACAATAACTGAGGACATGACCCAAAGCAATGTAATGGCACCCAATTAAGAGAAAAATAATTGCAAGTTGATGTAATATGTGCATGATTGTTAACAATAACCTAAATTCCCTGCAGCACCATGAGAGTTCCTCTACTGTTATAACGCCTGAAGAATTCACTGACTTTAAGAGGCAAGAATGTCAGGTTAAATTGGGTTTTCAGGACCTAAAAGAAAATTCATTACTCTGAGGAGGCGAGAGCGTCAAGTTGAGGTAAGAAGGTTCTGAAAAAACACAGTTACTTCTGGAACAACCCTCGTACGACCATTTCCCTTTAACATTTTTCTTGACTAATACTAACATGCAGCAAAATAGCATCAGATGGAGATGCTGACACCCTTGTCAACCCTATGCTGTCTTACAATCAGCTTGTTCTGACATTTAATGGCGATGACAAAACCACAATACAATCTTTTCTTAAAATCATGGATTCTGTTAAGGAAATGGCCGGCTGGTCAGATCTACTAGCCATAGCGTTTTTGCGATCCAAATTGTGCAGCACAAATAAAACTTTCTGACAGAAATGTCCTGATATATCCTTTGTGACTGATTAGTGGTAATAGAAAAGCTGTGAAAAAATACTTCAAGTCAAAGCAGCCTCTTCCTGTCCAAAAGATGGCTTTCGACTACATGAAGCTGGAGTCTGCTGAAAAGGTTCAAGCTTTCTCCAATTGTCTTTAGACAAAGGCATCAAAAATTTTAAAGGATAAACCATCCAATTCTGAGAAGGGTCAAATTCATGCACAATTTGTGATGGGTCTTTTATTAAAGTTCCGTCGATGTCTTGGAGAAAAATTACAAAACATTAGACGAGGCAATTTCCGATGCAAAATTGCTCAAAATTAATAATGGTCTTTTAGGCTCTGACAAGTCTCTACTTCTCTCCAATGTAGATGTTGTTTCGATTCCTTTGCTGAAGGTTTTTGCCGATAAGATGGCAAAAATTGAGTCACTAATAGATACTACTCAAAAGCAACTTGTTATGCTTTTAAAGCCTCAGCAAAAGCCTCAACCGGAACTTTCAGCATCACAAGTTTCACAACAGATGAGGAATCCCCGAAACTCATGGGTGCCTACTCCTCAACAGAATACATACCAATCCAATTGAGGTTCATTTTAAAAATTATTGGACAATATTTCGTAAACCTGGAATTTGATAACGTAATTTTAGAGGTAGATACCAGTTCAATAATTTTTGCTGAATGTAAAGCTAACTCAAATTCACAAGGCCTACCAAAATTTCACCCAGCTTTTATCAGAAAGAGAAATTAAAAGCTGTTTTTCATGAACGAAAGTGCTGTGGGAAAACTTCAGGTTTGACAAATAAAAATCTTATGAAAAACTTTGCAACTTTTCTGGTTTACATCGGAAAACTTGCCGCACTAGCACAATTTTCTGAATCTAAAAAAATTAAACTTTACATGTTATAAAAGTGATGTTTGACAAAAAAAGTTAGAACAATCAATTTTTAAAAATGTTAGATTCAAATAAGCATTTCATGATTTAATGAAAAATATTTGCTAGAAATGGCATCAATGTTAAGTGTTAAAAGTGCCATCAAGTGTACTGGCAAAACTCTCATAACATTTCTCCATATTAAAATTAGCATTATAAACATGGAATTTTTTAATTATTTATTTTTAATTGAATGACATCAATATTAGTAACTTGTTGACCAATGTGACTATATTAGTCCAGATTTTAATGTAATTTAATATGAGAAATGTATGCAGATTTAAAGTGGTTGGTTTTGAACTTAATATTTAGTATTCTTACAAAAAAAACCCTGTTCAGTGTGCACTGCATCACATTTTGGACTAAGAATTTCATGATGAGATTACAAATTCAAATTTTCCAATAAATATAAAATATAGTTTGGATTATTTGCATTTTTGTTAAATCTTCTTTTCAAATACACACAAATTTATCAGTCATAGTGGTTATTAAACCTGTTTTTTGTACCGGACAACATGCAGCAAATCAGTGTGCACATAAAAAAAAGATACCTTCAATAACATTGCAGATGTTGGTTAGTCCCTTATGCAATCCCACTATATAAAAAAACACTTATATTATACAAGAACTTTTATTTACTATAAAATGAAGGTAAAATGCAGGAAAATATGTGGGAAATATTATGGAAAAATGACTCCTTGGTTTTTCCTATTTGTTTTTAAAGTTTGCCATGGGTCCATTAATGGGCCATTTATAGGTTTCCGAAGTTTTTATATATTCTCCCAAACGTGGCAAAGACTGTTAAAATATAAACATGCAAAATAAACAGTCATATTTTCAACAATTTTTTCTTAACTTTCCCAGTAGGTGATTGTAATTTCACAACGAAATTATCAAAAATAATCTTAGAGCAAATATGTAGGTTTCTTAGTTTACAAGTAAATTATTTAAATAAACCAACTTTACCTCCATTCTTGCATTAAATTCCAAGAGATTTTTAAATGCCTTTATGCAGTCAGGTTTCAGCACCTGTTGTTGTGACATATATTCATAAGCAATAAAGTCAACTAAAGTGATCTAAACATAAAAAATTACATGAATTATGCACTTTTTACACAGATTTTGAAATTTAAAAACAATTCTAATTTGTCAACCATATATTTATTTACCTTGTCTCCTGCAAAATATTTTCTTTTTGCCAAAAATTCAGAAATCTGCTTCATTACATCTGGCATTTTGGAAATATACTCATCCTTGCACTTTCTCTGTTGAGATATAAAGCAAAATTTGAAACATGGGAGGGGCACATTCATTGGTTTTTCAGGTTGATGAAAGCATGAAAGTAAGAATGTCAATTTCAAAATTATCTATAATGCACTACTTTACAATAATAAATATCCACATAACCTGGACTTTCTAAGCTATTTTGGGATAGCTCCAGGCTCCCTGACAAAACTAATTTTCATATAATTCCCTTTAAAGCTTTTTCAAAGAGTAACCCTGACAATATTCTCCCACCATGACTTTTTCTGACACATTCCTGGTCAGTATGCACATTGATTACATATGATACTCTAATTTTGAAATCATCCAATTGCTCAGGTATTTATTTTCAACTAGAACACTATTTTTGTCTTCCAGGATGATAGCACCAAAAACCCTTTAAATGACACCTTGTTAACTGATGTTGCAGTGCTGACCAATTTTGAGTTGATTGGTGTTAAAGGCTGTTGGATTAATTTTGCATAATGTTGAAGCAACAGTAGCAATCTGATATTTTGATTAATATTGTCAATTAGCACCAGCTTTGTTACTAATTTACACTAAGATTTCATACTTTTATTTTGTATGCTTTTATACTTTTATTGGGCTAGTTTAAGACTTGTTTTGAAGGAAACATTATAGTGTTGGGTGGGTGGCTAAAGGAATGTGTTTTGAGAAGCACACTTATTTTGTTAAACCAAAACAAACCTTTCATGATTAAAAATTTTAAATTGATATTAATACAATGATTATAATGCAGTATTTATTTAGTTACATGTAAACATGGTACTTTTTAATCCTGTCTGCTCACAAGATAGAAAAATAGATTGTAAGTTAACATATTTGACCATGATGTCATTGATTGTATGTAACCATGATAATAGAAGCATAAAAGAACAAATCCCTTGTGTCATAGCATGGTTACCATTGTTATATGTGTTTCATATAACAAAATATGAAAAAATAGTTTCTGGAATTAGAAAATCTCCTAAATTAGCCTAAAATTAGTTCCCATACATAAGTGCAGGTGTGAAAGTTCACCCCAGTAAACAAAGTAATAAACAGGAAGGGAAAGGTGTTATGTCTGGCCATTTTGGGTTTTTTTATAATGCCGTGTTTTAATGTTACCTGTAGCCATGTAACGCATAAGGCTGATTGCAAGAGATTACATAGGTGACGGTGCCCTGGGTTAGAACATCAAAAGGGGGTGCTGCAGTTGTAATTGAAAATTCGGATTCAAAATAATTTTGATGGGCAAGGAGCCGAGGGCAAGAGCAGGAGTCGCAGGTTTTATGACTGTTTTCAAAAAAAAGGTCTTTTGGGCCGATCAAGAAAGGAAAACAAAAAACAACAACAAAAAGAAGGAAAAACTTCTCTTTTGGGCGAGCAGCGACAATTGCAAAGCAGCTAGAAAATTTTTTTCTCATCTTCTGCATGTGGACGAGAAGGCAGAGGAATTTTCCGCAACGACTTAAAAGATTCTTCTTTCCACTGCAAGGTTTCCCGCAGAACATTGAAGGGAGCAGAAAGGAATTTTACTGTGAGAAATTCTCCAGCAGCCAACGGAAGAACTTTTCCCCAAGCAAGATTCCTGCTGAAATTTGGTAGACTTTTTCTGCGAGCCAGATCCCGAAACAAATCGGAAAGAAGATCGCGGCAAACCAATTCCAGAGAAAGTGTACTGTCCTCTTATCAGTTGGGTTTTGCTCTGCCACCAAAGGAATTTCCGAACAGGTTCAGCAAAAGGGCAGTGGTGTGGTGTTTACAAAGTCCTCGAACTCCGAAAAAAGTCCTTTGGGATTTTGTGTTCAAGGCTCAACTGGTCGTTCAAGCCAACCTTTGCTACAAATTAAAAGAGCCAAGAGACAGATCGCATCATCCTTGGGAGACTCAGCTTAACAGGAATAAGGCAAATCCACCGGAATTTGGCTGCGACGAGTTCTGTTCGTCCGCCGGAATCAAAAAGATAAGTTAACCACTGTTTTGTACTCGAAATAGGCCAATTCAATTCAATTCAATTCAACTCAGTACCCTACGATCAGCATATAATGATGCCATTTGGTAGGGGGGTTGTCCC
>JAQIXP010002998.1:0-13860 GCA_034700285.1 Proteroiulus fuscus
TTATTTATTGATAGATATTGTCAAATGCAATCGCAATTTCCATTTTAATTATAATTTTTTACGCTCTTTTTATTAAAACCAACTTGCTTCAAAGTGAGACTGTCCCTTTTAGAATTTCTGATGAAAAATTTACATTTACTTCTGCAGAATGCAAACTGTTTAAAAATTTCTATAGGAATATAGTTGCTTCTGCAAATCTTGTGATGAGACTTTACATTTTTTTTTGTACAATATTAATGTAAAACGAACTATGCTTGAAGAATTTTAGCAAAAAACTGTACATTATTATATAATTTTCTGCAGAGATTAGTCACCATAATTTTGGGGGAAAAAAATTCATTAATTCCTAACTTCATTATTTCAGTAAATTACAAAATAATTCCTAACTACTGTTCTCATGAGGGACAACTAAAAAAGCTTAACTGGTTTACATACGAACAATTAAAAAACTTTCTAACTTCATTTCGTCCAAAGTTGCAAGGTGGCAAGTTGGAAAAAAAGTTCCCTTGAATTTAAAACTGAATGTTACACCCATCGACTAGGTCATGAATATTATTAGAAACGAGAGTTGCGTGTGTCCCACCCTTAAAATAGAAACATGTCGCCAAATTTGTGAACTCAACAATTGGGTAAACAATAGAAACTCATAAATTCCACCAAAATGGAAATGCAGTATGCTCCTACTGAACTACTCTAAATTTCTTCCAAAAATGAAAACAATTTTCAAAAAAAAAGTCTATCCACTAGTTGCATGAAGGGTTCAAATATGTCCCCCATTTGTTTGCAGAAACAAAAAAACAAAAGTAAGTGCTTCTTAAATTAACAAGTCATCTATGAGAATTTATAACAATTGAACATGGTTCTGTTTTAGGTCTTCTCAGTGACCTACTTGGCAGCAAATGAAAGTGTGCTTTTTATGCATTTAAAAAGCCACTATGCAGCACGTCTTGTTCAATTGTTGGCAGGATTCCTCCTACCTTACATGATTTTAACTTTTTGTATTTTTAAAAATATTCCTATAAGGTTCAGGGTCTGGAAGAAGTCCCCAGCCTTGAAAAAGGTCTAAGAAAAACCCTAAGGAAAGACTATTTAAAAATAGCTGGCAAACAAACGTATCATTAGGTTTCACGTGTTGTTTGTCTTGCACAATTTGTATGGCAAGAAAACTGACCCTCAATAATTTGAAACGAACAAATCATTGATCGTGTACTCGGGCTCTAATTCCAAAACCTAGAATAAATATTTTTAGACAATTTACAGTAGTTAAATGCGGTTTCAAATTCACCTAAATTTGGACAGCCCGCTCACTAAACCCTAATAGTTGGCAATCACTCAATACCTACAAGTTATGAGTGTTTGCCAATTTCAGGGGGAGCTTTCCTGGAAAAAATACCAACACTAGAATTTAAAAAAAAATATAAATTTAAAATTCTTATGACAAAAGTTACAAAACAAAAATTGTGCCTGCAAGACTGGTAAAACTCTTCCAAAAATTCTACCAATAGGTACCATTAAAAAAACCAATTTTCAACCATCTTGATTTAGTTTAAAATCTAGTTGAATATTATTTATCATAACTTCCATACGAATTTCCTGCTAACAGAATGTAGCCTAAGTTCAAGCTGATGTCCATTTCAAAAGTAAAGCGCCATCTATGATAAATAAATCACAACTAGCATTTATACTAATCCAAGATGGCTGTCAATGTTATTTGCCATAGGCTTATGCCCCATCAATGATGAATAACTTTCAAGTAGCTTTTACACTAAAGCAAGATGGTCGACAATTATTCCTTTTTGTAGAATGATGCATTATGGGAGCCTTTTTGAAAAAGAAGTTTATTGCAATTCTATATAATAAATTCAAACCATGTGTCAATCTTCTTCATCATTTTGAGACTTTACTCCTAAAGTGCATACAAATTTCACGGTGTCTAACTACGTCTATTTTAAGACAGAATGCAGAATTCAAAACCATGTGCTAATAAGTTTTCATAATATGCATTGCTTAATTAATTTTAGATTGCCACGCATCTACAGATCACTTCATTTAAGAGCAACAACTAGGTCAAAGCTGCTTGAACTTCACTAATACCCTCATAAAGACTTATTAAAATTTCAGGAATTTGCATACTTAAGATATGGGTTTCAAAAAATAAGACACGCAATTTGTACACATTATTCCCGATATGTCACAGAAAAGTGGACCCTGCTTTATTCACTTACAATATCGATTCATTGATGTAATTGTTTTTCATAGTGTAACTAATTAATAGTGAATGCAAAATAGAAAACTGATTAACCCATGCACATGCATTACATTATAATTAACCTAAATTTGTTAATAATTAAACGTCTGCCCTTTTTAAAGCATAGAAAAAGCGATACTCGTGAAAATTTCCACAACAAATATTTGTGGAAAAATGCAGCCATTCTCTTCAATATATTCAGAAACAACGCCCCAGACTTTACACATGTATATTTGTTTTTTCGAAAATATAGTGCAATGGCCTAATATAGACGAAATTTCATTGTAATCAAGTGATAATGACTGACAGAGGCGTTAAATATGTCAACCACGCCTACCAAAACAACATCTGATAAAATATCTTGAAAAATAAAACTGGGAATATTTCAGAATAAACATATGGACACAGACATATAATTACAAAATAAACCAATTCTCATTCCAAATTACGAGATTCATCATTCATTAATGCTCCAAGGTGCTGTAAACCTAAACATACATTCATATCTCTCAGGAATCCTTGCACTTCCTAACCATGACAGCGGCCCAAAAATTTAAAGGGAAAGTCTCACCTTAACCTTTACAAATTATTTACAGAAATAAATAAAAAAAGGAAATAGAAACTAAAATAGTAATCGGATTTATTATCCAATAACTATATTTATTGAATGAGCTTGATTTGGAGGGAAATGCTTTTCATAGGAAGTATTTATTTTTATTTTTACAAAAGTAAGTGGCGCCATCTACTATTTGATTACTACCATATCGACTATGTCAGTCATCTTAGTAATTCAAAACACATAACTAATCTATATAGAGAGAAAGTGAATTATATGAATGGTTTATTTACAAAGGTAACTGCTAGATGGCGCAAGTCCTTTTTGTAATATCAAGATAATGCTGCCATCCATGTTCTATGCTCTTTTCAAATATTATTTGCCTTTATTTATTTAAAAATAACTAGACAGACAGGAAACACAGAATATTTATTTCCCTAAAATGTAAGAATATTATATAGGAATTTATTTCAAAATGAAGGATTTCCATAGTACTATTTCCAAAAAAAAGAATACAGGGATATTATAAGTAATTTACAAGACATTTATTTTCACAAAATTTAAGAATATAAGAATTAATTCCAAAATGTAGGAAGTATATTTCCAAATAATGTTATAGGATTGGAATTTTGCCATATAGAATTGCATATGATAATTTTCCCCAAATTATGTAATTTTTTAGTAAATTTTTGTGAGTATATATATTTACAAATCTTATTACATGGAACGATGATCCATTCAAGATTTTAAAAAAAATTATAAAATTAATGGAATATGGCCCACTTGGTTAGTCAAGATGTCTAAAAAGTTGAATTGAAATTCGAAAAATGTGAATTTTTTTAATTTGAGCTGCATTAGAACCTTACGAAGTTGATAGAAATATGGCATAAAATGAGTGAAAACTATAAAATGTGCAAATTAAAATATTAATGATAATGGTTAATGGTAAGTAAATGAGGATAACCTGCCCAATACAATAAAATAGAAATCTAAAGAGCACAGGGAATATATGCCATCCGTGACCCCTGATACAGCATAATAACAATAATAATAATAGTAATATGGTTTTCAACCCCAGTTTCTCTCCCTAACTTTCTAAATTTAGATTGAAATGTTATGCCCAATGTGG
This sequence comes from Proteroiulus fuscus, assembly GCA_034700285.1. NCBI lineage: Eukaryota > Metazoa > Arthropoda > Diplopoda > Julida > Blaniulidae > Proteroiulus > Proteroiulus fuscus. The sequence continues at coordinate 3,934 of JAQIXP010002998.1, forward strand.
CTTTCGCTTTTAACAAAATTATAGGTTTGTAGCAAAAAAGTATGTGCATTGATGAATTCAATGATGTTTCCGACAGTTCTAAAGAGTTTTAAGCTTTTTTTTCAGCTATTAAAGGAAAAACATGTATCGAAACGTGTTTATGTAAGAAACGGGTCAATTTCGTATTGAGATTGTATCTGGTGACTTCGACCACGATGGGTTTAAACAGTGAGAGTTAGCAAACTGTGATGCCAACCATCTGCTTGAAAAAGACTAAACTTCCTTAAGTGTTAGCTCAAAGAAGGTAGAAAGTAAGACTTAAGTTAAATATATATTATAATCTTTTTTTTATTTTCTACTTATATATATCTAGAGAGAGTTTGGCCCAGGAAGAGAATGAAACGAGGTCGATGAACTCAATTTTACATCCATCACCAAAATTCTACTAAAAGCCAACTACTGCATACTGCATTTTCATACAAGAGTATACCAAAAAAATTAACAAAAAATCCAAAAGTTAAAAAATCAAAGTATTTCAATTACATATCGATGACTTAATTCACAAGTAGCGAATGAGCCACTTTGTCATAAATAAGATAAGTGAACAATTGTGATCCTGGAAGTGTACCTATTCCAACAAGGTATCATCCCTAAACGTAACGAGTAGCGAATGGTGCCATTCGTTAGTTTATTTTTTTAAAAATTGCTCGTGACATGGATTTTTATAACAATAGAAGTAGCGAATGTGACAATATTCGCTATTTTTTGTTGCATTACTTTATTCATTAGGCAAACTACTTGATGTGCACATCGCTACTTTAAAATTAATTTATTTCGCTTTCCTGCAAACTTAATCAAAGTTAAACTATCAAATGTGCATTTTTAAGTTTTTTGTTTCTCAAATGACTTAATTAAGTTACTAATTTAATTATTTAACAAAAATCAGCACATCCCTATATATATATAGATATATATAGTTTCATCTGTTCACCAAATTTCAGCTTTATAACATTGTTGTTTCCAAATTATACCTTTTTTCCTCATAAACTTGCTCTCGAAAACAACTTGACTCATTCGCTACTTCTGAATTAAGCCATCGATATACCCTATTGGGCCTACAGGAAAAGTATATATATTTTTTTTAAACTACTATAATATCTGTGAAATGTCAGGCAACACTTGCTAAAATATTAATTTACTAAACTACTTCTGCTAGCTCATTTTTTAAGAAAAAATGCTAAAAAAGGATTCAATAAATGTATTTTTTATAAGTCTACTTTCCAATCTTATCCCTCTCAGCCAATCAGAAGACGTATTTTAGAAAGTAAGTGGCAAATTCAAAACAAGCTGGCAAAGAAAATAATAGATAACTTTTGCGGCACTCTGTAACTTAGTGGTAAAAATGGGAAAGAATTAATGGGGCGAATAATATTGGGTTCTGATTTTTCAAAATTTTTTCCACACACAACAAATCAGTTTAAAAGAAAAGGAAAATTAAATTAAAAAGGCCATTTCTTTGGGCATTTTTTTTCTCCAGAACTACAAGGTCTACATCAATTCTTCCTGTAATGTAAATATATAATCCTTGCCATTAGTGAAAACTAGACTATGGCCTTCACCACATTTATTATAAAACTGTGCAAATATACCATTGTTATTATGCAAATAAATTTCATTGAAAAACAAAAGAGATGAATAGCAACAAGATATATTTCTTGGTATTAAAATGAAAATAATATATTCTGGCGATAAGCAAATACATTTATTTTTGCTTAACCTTTTTGAATATATCTAGCTTACGCAGCTAATTCAAGTGGATACCTATAGGGACCTCTGGAAGATCCCTCATTTGAATTTTGGCCTATATTTGCATAATTACAGCTGGGATAATTTTCTCTCTAACGTCCTATATTTAGGTTAAGTTAGCAATATCTATTTTTTTTCAAACTAAAAGCTTGCAAACTTAATCAAAGTGAAAAATCCAACAACTCCTAGAATTTATTCAAATAAAATTTCAATTTTCATAATGCCAGGGAGATACAAATTAACAGCTGTGTGGGGGTACAGACCCAGCTCTCATTCCCCGTAATCAAATTTGAGACTAAGGGCGCCTGATAATATACAAAAGCTCGCTAGAAACAAGTGCAATTCAAAAAAAAATGTTTTCGTTATCAGTCCATGGACTGGGTTTAATGAATGCACCCTCTTGTGGGCATGAAATATCTACCCCAATACACTTTACCCCAAAAATGGTCAATTACTACAGAGTGCAAAACGAGACTGATGCAAATCGATACATCTGTACTGACTGGACCGATAGTTTTTGGTGTCTGATTGGTTTATGGATTGTCTGCACCCTCTCACCCTACAATGCATTTAAGGGAAAAATAATAGCTGCTGTCATGCATGAATTTCGTGTACCCCTGCATACCGTCCCTATAGTGCACACAATGAGTGACTCACATTCAGTCCCTATTCTTATGCTAATATCTGTATTGATCCCTTAACCCAGAAGCTTGGATATTGCAGTCAGTGGTGCAGGGAAAGTTTTATACCCCCATGGGAACTGACATCACACATATCTTTTCTGACAAACAGATAACAATACAAAAATGGATATTCAAATGAGTGAAATTATATTAATTTGCTGGACTCAGTATTCCAGTGCTCAGAAATCATTCTTGGACAATCAAAACTATCTAAGTTAGAAATGTTACCATTTAGGATATCAGAATACTGTTTAAAAAACTAATGCACAAAAAGTTTATAGAATTATAAATGGATTGTAAAAGCATAAACCTGTTCAAAACAAGAAATTGATATAACTTTAGAAAATATTTTAAAAAGTACTTTTAAATAAATCTGCGTTGAAAATCACAGTAGGGAAGGAAGAAGGTTTCATAATTTTTGTGGTGAATTCGTATTAAACTGAAATTTTGTAGTAATGTTTGCTGCAACATTCCCATAATGCACCATTTGACAAAGAAAAATAAGTTTGGCCATATGTATTGACAAATGGTAGTTGAAAGTTATTCATCCGAGATGGAGCCACAAGTCCATGTCAAATAACACGGGCCGCCATTTTAGTACAGGACAAATGGTAGTGGAAAGTTATTCATTCTAGATGGAGCCAAAAGTCTATGTTTAATAACACGGACCGCCATTTTAGTATGGGACAAAGAGTTTACATTTTACATTTACCGTAAATCTTCTAAAAAACGCCCATCCCGATTTTTGGCCCAGACTCCATATTTCGCCCAGGAAAATAGTGAAACATCTGAAAAGATAGCCCATCCTCCATATTTCGCCCATCCTTAATGATCTCCTACTTCAAAATTTCGCCCATCCTCCAATGGTGCTTTCCCTAATAGAACTTATAGTTTCAGTATTTTTATGAAATTCTTGTATAAAATTGATTTTTTTTGTGGTAAAATAAGGAAAATTAAATTTTATATTTTTCAAATTTTAAATAAACGCCCAGCTGAATTATTTGAGATTGTAAATAAACGCCCACTCCTAATTTACGCCCATCTCTAAATTTCGCCCACCTCTAAAGGCAAAAAACGAAAAGATCGCCTGGGTTATTTCTAGAAGATTTAAGGTATTCATCATCGATGGTGCTTTACTTTTGAAAGGGGCATATCAAGAAAAAGTACCATCATAAAGTCCATGACAATATTTGCAAGTTAAAGATATAGTTGACCGGAATTGGTCTTTGTTTTATAATTTAAAATTGTTAATATTAGCAATGTGACTCATGTTTAAAATGCTGAAAGAAGGGGGAAAGGGTTACATTTTGTTATAGTGTGTTAAATGGTGAATGGGAAGTCTTAAAAGCTTAAAAAAAGATGTTACATTAATTTTAGAACACTATATCACTTACTGATTTTCAACTATTTTTATACTGTATCTCTAAAAACTTTTCGGTTGGATTATTTTGAGAAATGTTTTTATTTCGGCTCACTTTAAGAAGCTCCAGAATCATGTTTCAATAGTAGCAGTACCCTTATAATAATGAGTTGTACAGTTTGTCACCATATCACTACCAAGTGAAATCTAATGACAGACATAGAGGGCGCTCTAAAAAAAATGTCCACTGATTGCATGTCATCTAATTGGCTTTCCCAACACTTAAGTGCAAGGGAAATGTATACATCTAAATACACGTTGTATAATCTACGTATCTAACCCTTAAATATGGGTCCATTAAAATGTTAGATTTATATGCGCAATACACGAGGCATAAAACAAGGCACTTAGCCCAATGACACAGGGAACATTTTTTTTCTAACGTCCCAATTTAGGCCCATTTTGTCCCATATAGTGTTGTTCCTAAATGGATTCTGTTTCAAGTTCAGACGTTCAAAGTTAGGGTTAAAAAGATTTAGCAATGATCACTCTGAGTAGAAGCTCTTTTCATCGCTACTAGCTACCAGCAATATAAAGCATTACATGTCAATAGCATATTTGATGTTTTACTATAAATAGCAATAAAAGGGTCACACACTCCAAGTGGTTGGTTACGTGTCTATCACCCCACAATATATCTAAGCCCAATTTCAGACAAACTAAGTCAAGAAGTGCTCAATAGCACCCTAAAAGGTCGCACGAAAGATTATTGAAAGTGTCAAACTACCCTTCAGTTTTCTAGCGCAGAATTTATATGCCATTTCCTAATGTAACCTTTGTGTATCTATAAGTAATATGACTGGCATGCATATGTTAGATTCACCACCAAAAATATTCAATAATTCATAATGGGCGAGTCCAAAATTACAGTATACACGTTTCTAGTTTGAATCAATAGCAAAAGTTTTCCACAATTTATCATTAAGACAAACATTGTGCAAAAACAGAAAAATTAATGAAAAATAATATATAAAAGTAAACCTAAAAAGAATTGTTTTTCCCAATTTTTTTAAAGAGAAAAGTCCCACTTTGTAACAAGTGATATTTAATTTGTACACACTTACTAGATATGAATGACTGTGACAATAATAATTGCAACAGTTTCCATATTGAAGAAATCAAGACATTTGCCTAATACACATTAGGCTCCATTTTTCCACAGAATTCAGACATTTGATGGACCCCTATAGGAGATGCGTGTCTACATGCTCATGAGAGCTGATGCCTTTTATCCAGTAGAGGGCACTACATACAGTCAGTAAAGTGGTGCCCATTTAAATTTTATATTTTCATCCAAATCTATGTATTTAAGGCATTTTAATTAATGATTGATAGGCAAAAATCAAATTGGAATTTCCTTGAATTTTATAATTTTTCATTTTCTTTTTCCTACGAATCACTTCTTTCAAAGTGGGAGTTTCCCTTTAATTTCGTTATGCCATGCATAATCTTCTGTCAAATTTGAGCTTTTGTTCTGCATAAAATCCTTACATTATTTTCCCATACATTTACAAAATATTTTCAGAATATTTCCTCATTATTTTATTTACAAAATTCTTTAAAATTAAAAAAAACCACACATGCTTAGTTTCTCAGCCAGTTTGAAACTGTTTGTGACAGACACAATAAAGTAAGATTATAAAATTTTAGTCTCTGACTTCTTTTCTCTAAATTTAAATATTTCGTTAATGTCTTTTTCTGTTTTTACAAAACTTCATTACATTTTTTGTTGAACTGTTGTCATGAACTGTATCAGTGATTTCAAAATTTCCCTTTTTAAAACTTCCAAAACTTTCAATGCAGTCATGACTTTTTATATTACTATAGCAAACTATAAGCATAAACTGAATATATCAACGCCACAAACTGGCTTTTAAAAATGGAACAGAGTATATTTTCTCTTGACCATTAGGAATTTTTTTTTCCTAAGAAAGCACCTCCTCTGATGGGCTTTCTGGCATTGATTGTAAGTGACATCCTTGCTCATACTTTGTGTGGCCTACAAGAATGCCCCATATCGCCCCATTTGACAGCCATTACATGTATGGTCCAATGACCCTTATGTCAAAAAGGACAAATGCCCACGTCAGTAAAATAATACCAATGAAGCATGCAGTTTAGAACAGTTACAGCTCCTCTATGATAAACTTGTTGTCCAAAAGGACATCTTCTAAAGATTTTCATTTGATAGATTTCTATTAATGAAATACTGCTTAGATCACCTCTTAATTCCATGAGTGATAATAGGAATTCTTCGATGTACCTTAGTTTAACTTCCTTCCGAGTCATTACACCTCTTTCGATAAGGTCTATTTGTCATTGACATACATAAGGAAAAGACCTCAAAGATAATATTACATATATGGCCAGTAACCACCCAATTCTCTTAGTATAACAATATAAGCCATAAACCATTTTTTATCCCATTTGCTTTCTTTACCTTATCTTTTGTCCAGAGCACAATGGAAACATGGTGTGGTCACTTGAATGAATGAGTCTTCCTGCAAATCCAAGCATTTCTGTAAGGAGAAAATAAGAAAAATATAACATATCAATATCAGATAAATGTCTTTTCTTGAATTTATGTTACGAGAAATAAACAATAATGCAAGCTGTTAAAAGGGTCACTAGAACCACTGTAAAGTGGAAGAATGTCAAAGATGTTGGCAATGACTAGCAAGTATTGTCTTTATGGCTTAACAATTTTCCCTAATGAAATTAAAGCTCATAACAATTTACATTTGTAACTAATTTGTAAACTAGATAAAAGCGCAACTCCATAATCAAATAATACTAATAATAAGAATAATAACTATATCCAAATTAAAACTACTGAATGTTGGTCACATTGCAAGTCAGAAACGTACATTTTGTTCAGAATATTCTCAAAATGATGTATGAGTCATTAAACTTGTTTTCAGACTTCGATAATTGCATTATTTAGGTCTAATCAAGTTCATATTAAGCCATTAAACCATTATTTCTTTAACATTCTCAACTTTTTTCTACTGAAAAGCAAAAGAGGGATCGAAGCAGCATATCAGTAACTGTGTAAAACATTACTAGATTGGTACCATTACATATACATATTTTGTTATTAATCCACTAGCACATTTACATGCATTATTATTATATTGAAATGTTAGCATTATTGTGTAATGCAATTCAGTGAAGACTTTTGCAGAAATGTCATGAAAGCCTCTCAAGCATACTTAATTCAAGAAAGTTTGTGAAAACAATCAAAAGTTTTTTTGGCATTAACATGCATATGACATCATTTCTGGACATTAACCTATCTCTCATATATACAGACTTCCAACTCTTAATATACGGATGGCTTTTAAGAAAAAAAGCGTGCCTGGCAAAACTATTGCAGTAAGTTTCAGAAGGTTATGTCACATAAAATGGGAGGAGGAGAAATCAATCTTATGGAGTTCCACACACACACAAAAACCAGGTCATCATATGTTTGCTAGGAGCCATACTTATTGGATAGACGGGTCAATAATAGCCCTTAGTTATTCATAGGCTATCCATTGTCCACATTCAGTTATGTGTAAGTACCGGTATAGTTTACAGCTTAAGATAATTCTCTTCAGACCAGCTTAAGAGTAGGCGAATTAACCAGAATAACAAGTTAAATACTGACAACAAATTACTACAATGAATAATATATATATATATGTATATAAGGAAAAGTGCAATTTGGCAAATTCCCAGTTTATCAATGGAATGGAAAATTTTCATCATTTTATATTGGTGTTGGCTTGCCGGAAAAAACTCCTATCCATCATTGCTGAATGGCAGAGAGAAGACCCGAATTTCGTTATGGAAAAAAATGAACGCAAAACTGTTTATATTCAAAATAGTAAGAAGCATTAATAAAACAGCGGCCACATTTGCATAGATTGCAAGTTTAACCAAATTTATCTGATGGAATCGCTTCCTGTTTTTAGACGAGAATATTGCTAGATGCAATTCTTAACTCAACTTAGGTATTCTACCACAATATGTATGGGCCTCGGCGCCCTCCCCCTCTCCCAACTGCACTTGTCAAAGTAATAATCCATTTGGCAATCAAAGTTTGGGAACTAGCAATGTTTTGTTGTATTTTATTGTGACATCTATGTATAACAACAGTATAACGAAATAACACTGGCAATGGAAAGTATATTTATTTAGTTTCTTCTTTCATTTGCATGTTGAAATACTATAAACCTGATATCAACTTCAAAGATTGACTTATGGGTATTGTCGCTGAGATTTATGCATGTGTGACATTCCGACAATTATAATATCGCCCTATCTTTAAATATTCCATCCAAGTAAAAAATAAACTAGTCGGTTTCAGCAGTAATTGAGACATTAACTAGCCACCTGGTGTCAGCTTTTATGATCTCTTTCAATTGCCTAACATGTTAGCACTTAGCAATCATTTATTTTTTCTGCTGCCAGCTGGGAGAACACATGCAGGCTTGTTAAATAGTTAGGATTTAGTCAGCTACCTACACCCTAACTAAGAACTTATGCAATGGCATAACATGCATGCAAAGAGAGAAAATGTAACATAGTCAACATACAGAAATAACTAATCAATATATGCAAAAGCTGCAAAACAATGCTGATTGGTTAGTTTCCAGTTCATTCTTTCCTTTTCGCTACTGACCCACACTTCATATATGTCTCATTGGGGATGACTCTTTTTTCTTTTCTTATTTGCTAAATAATTATGCTGGATATTTTCACAGAGGAATTCCTTGGAGAAATGCTGCACATATCCAGAAACGATCCAAATGGTAGATAATTCCCACGGTTCACCTGGATTATGCATATTGCATTGATTTATGAATTTTCTCAAAAAAGTAAACTTCAAAATCCCATATATAAAAAAATGGCGAATATATTGTCTATTTGTGCCATTTATTTAAGGTGTGCACTAATAACATCTAATAATGATGTGCTAATACGTCTCGCACATTATCCAATTAAAAAGAAGAGCTAATTTCTCCAATTGTCTACAATTAATGATTGAGATCTGATTGAGACATACAACATGCACCTTAATTGTTAGTTAAAGACATTATCGCCACTATTATTTGGTTATACATTTGAGGTTAATGAACTTTTTCTCCATCTGTTCATCCCCAAGCATGAAACGGAAATAAATTAAGTAATTAGATAAATAATTAACATTAGTAATTTCAGGTTTTTTGTTACAATTAGGCGAGCATATCGATATTAAGCAACAACTACAGCGATCCAATTGGAAATCGATACGGGGCCGAAAGTGACCAGTAATTACGGTCCAGCAAAAGTTCAGCAGGGTGGAAACTATTGAGAAATGCAATAGTTCAATAGGGTTATTGCAATTTATCAACATTATTATATCCACTCCCTTCATAAATGGCACTTGCTGGACAACTTACTAATTAATGGTGCATTTAGGCAAAAATCTATTCATTGTCGAGAGATTCAGGCAAATATACATTCAATTTTAATTAATATTTAATTAATTATCGCCATAAATAATGCCTCTCTTTGACTGAGCGAAATATATATTTCACCATAAATGAAGAGGGTTATTATTTTGATTCCTTCAAGATCAGCACCATTGTTTACAATACAATTTTTTTTTCAAATGAATGTTCACAATTTCTATTCATCTTTTTCAATAAAGTTGATTTGTTCAGAGTGATGAGGAACCCTTTAAAACTGGAAAAATCTGTTAGAAAAGTTATTTGGATGAGCAGCAAGTACTTCATCTTCATCAGGGAAACAGATGGGCAAAATGGGTTGAGATATACAGGAAAAGGAAATAATTGTAAACCTATTCCTTAAGCCGAGAGATATTTGAGTGGAAAAAAAATTGAAGTGGAAAAAAGATAATGCAAATGACTGCTCTTTTGAATGTAAACAAATGTATACAAAGGAATCCAGTGGAGATTCGCATTCGCAGTTCCAGGTTAAGGGGGCTGTCCACACTTTTAAAAAATGCATGCTCCTATGGGAATCTCCATGTTAACTACCGGTACACATTAA
>JAQIXP010002999.1:0-13858 GCA_034700285.1 Proteroiulus fuscus
TAAAGATTCCTAAGATGGCCGACACAATCTGCCAATGCAAAATAGTTACCGTTACGCTCACCAGTAGGCGTTTTTGACGTTCTTTTAGAAAAATGTATACCATGAGGTTTTAGCAGTGGTATTAAAATTAATATCCTGAACACGGTATTTTCCAATATTAATAAGTATTTTTACATTAGCATATTAGTTTTTATAGTCATTTTAATATAACATTCTCTAAAGCAAGATTTCCCCTTTGAGTGATATAAAAACACGCAATAGTTATAAATATGGTGGATTAAAAAAAGTAGATTAGTCTCTAGCAGATGTTGCAATATTTCTACAAAAAAATCCTAGGCATATATGAGCTTTCCCATAATACTAAACTCGTTATAATTTATTCACATTTATAGCGGTATCATTATTATGTTTCCGTCATCGTGGCAAGAATATCAAATAAGATTTCAAAAGTAACCACATATATAAATATTAAACTAATGAACATTATCCATTTACATATACATGAGCATATCTCATGCATACCATAAACATATATCTTAAGGGGATTATTCTTATAGATAAGTATATTCAATTGAAAACAGGCAGCAGGAAAGCCACTGACTTAACAAGAAAATTATAATTTTTACAAAAACCCAGGAGATTAAAGTTTTCTATTTGGTGGAAAGTTAATAATTTAAGATATGAATTGTTCACGCTGTATTTTTAACATTTTTGCATTTAGGTGAATACATTTATAACTGCGTTTTACGATGCGGTGTGGTTGTATGCCATTGCCCTGAATGAAACATTAGAGCAAGGATACAATATCAGTGATGGAGCCATTATCACCAGCAAAATGTGGAGTAGAACATTCAATGGTAATTATTTTCTAAGGGCCAATTGTACCAACCACAGTTAAGTCTTAACCCTGGGTTATTTTGATCATGTGACCGATTTGGGCCAATGAAACTTCAGGAAAGTAGAGAAAACCTAAGCTTAACAGTGGGTTAAAGTTAACCCTTGTTGGTACAATTGGCACTAAATCATGCAAATATTTTCTCCATTACAGAGTTTGTTTTATTTCCTAGAAAACCACGTCATAATATAAACCACGCTTTTTGGGGTGAAAATTTTAGTTTATATTTTTGAAGTATCAAGGTTATTTTGTTCGAGGAATCGAGGTTCCCCTATGAGCCACCATATATATACTTATACTTCTTGAACATTAATTATTTTTACGAAATTTTGCAAGCTATTGAGAAGTAATGCGTTTTTGAATGCATCATATAAATGGCTCATATGAAAAAAAATGGATTTTAAAATGCATTTCTAATTGATTATGAAAATGTATTATTTTTGAAACAAGTTTGTTTCAGTATGCATTTAGGAAAACATTTCATATTGCATTGAGGAAAACCACTTCACAATGCGTTTAGGAAAACATTTCCCAATGTATTTAAGAAAGCATTTCACAATATTCATTTAAGGAAACATTCATAATGCATTGCCAAATGCATTAATGCATGCATTGCAAATATGCTTCCCTTATACATAGCAAAATGCATTTTACTAAACATTGCAATATGCATCTAAAAATATATTTAAAAATGCATTTTTAAATGCAGTTTTAGTTGAGTTGTAACTACATTTTAAAATGCATTTTAAAACAGTCATTTTAAAATACATACTTTAAAAGTGCATTTAAAAATGCATTTCATCTTGTAAAATGCATTTTAAGATGCATTTCTAATTTTGACATACATTTTTAAATGCATTTCTTTGACATATGGGGGGTCATTGAATCATTTCAAAATGCATTTTGAAATGTATTTTTCGAATTACTTAAAAGTGCAATGTCACTATAATGTCCAGTGTAAATTAAACTTGAAGGGAAAGTCCCACTTTGTAACAAGTATTTTTTAAACGGTACACACTTACTAGAAAATTGAAGAAATTTTGACATTTGCAAAAATACATATGAGGCGCCATTTTTCCATAGCTTTCAGCAGGCATTGCCATTTGGTGGCGCCCTCTAAGACGTGTATGTCTACGTGCTTTATAAAAGCCGATGCCTTTTATCCATTAGAGGGCGCTACACAATGTCAGTGAAATGGCGTCAATTTGGGCTTTCTATTTTAAACCGATTCCACGTATATTCAGGACATTTTATCCAATGATCCATTTCCATGTCTATCCTAATTTTTCCTATTCTTTTTCCTAAAATCAACATGTTTCAGAGTGGGACTGTCCCTTTAAAAGCAATTTATAACAGCATTCAAGGGTTCATCATACAATGCATTTGAAATACAAAATACATATTAGTAATACATTCCAGAATTTATAATGCATTTTAATTTTACATTCTTGTTACCTCAGTGATAACATGTAGACTCTTGATAATATGGCTGTGTATGTTTTGACATCTATCTAATGCTAAAGGATATGTGGTCCCAAGCAAGAACTCGTTAGACTAACGAAAATGAAATACAATTTTTTTTTACAACCAACGCATTATGCACTTGTAGACAGCATTCCCAGGGGCCATCCACTAATGATGTCAACATAAAAGAAGAGGAAAAGGTAGATTAATGATGACGGTAGTTGATGGGTGGGAGTAAAGGATTGGGATCAAGAGAATGTTGATGTCTAAAATAAATTGGATATTTTTGTTTCTAAAAGTATTCTAGCTCACCCAGCTCTAAAAACAGTTTTCAAAAATCCAGAAAAAAAACTTAATTGCTGGCAATTGTTAACATCTGCAAATGCAGCAAGCTTTTATAATTGTATATTACCCATTTGAAAAATAAATAAATTTTGAAATGCATTTCTAATTGATTATTAAAATGTATGATTTTTGGGACAAGTTTGTTTTAGTATACATTTTGGAAAACATTTCACAATGTATTTAGGAAAACATTTCCCAATGTATTTAGGAAAACATTTCCCAATGCATTTAGGGAAACATTTCACAATGCATTTAGTAAAACATTTCAGAATGCATTTAGTAAAACATTTCACAATGCATTTAGTAAAACATTTCAGAATGCATTTAGGAAAACATTTAACAATGCATTTAGGAAAACATTTCACAATATTCATTTAAGGAAAAAAATTTCACAATGCATTAAGGAAAACATTTCACAATGCATTTAGGAAGACCATTTCCCAATGCAGTTAAGAATACATTTCCCAATGTATTTAGGAAAACATTTCACAATGCATTTAGGAAGAACATTTCACAATGCATCTAGGAAAGCATTTACCAATGCATTTAGGAAAACATTTCACAATGCATTTAGGAAGACCATTTCCCAATGCAGTTAAGAATACATTTCCCAATGCATTTAGGAAAACATTTCCCAATGTATTTAGGAAAACATTTCACAATGCTTTTAGGAAGAACATTTCCCAATGCAGTTAAGAATAAATTTCCCAATGCATTTAGGAAAACATTTCCAAATGTATTTAGGAAAACATTTCACAATGCATTTAGGAAGAACATTTCACAATGCATCTAGAAAAGCATTTACCAATGCATTTAGGAAAACATTTCACAATGCATTTAAGAAAACATTTCACAATATTTATTTAAGGAAACATTTTACAGTGCATTAATGTATGCATTGCAAAATACGCTTTCCCTATACATAACAAAATACATTTTACTGAACTTTGCAATATGCATCTAAAAATATATTTTGAAATGTATTTTGAAGGTTTCATTTTAAAATGCAGTTTTTTTTGAGTTGTAAGTATATTTTAAAATAATTTTTCAAAAAGTAATTTTAAAAATACATACTTTAAAAATGCATTTCATCTTGAAAATGCGTTTTGAAATACATTCTGTAATGCATTTCTTTTACATATGGTGGACTCAATTGGCACCAATTTTATTTATCAACAATTATTTTAATCATTAGGCCTAACTATTTCTATTTTGGAATTAAATTGTTGACGTCATTAATGGATGGCCCATAAATACAGAATTTTGGCTGGGCATTTATGACCAGCCCTCGTACAACATATGTCATTATACTAACACAAACAAACTCTGTAATGCCTCACATTTTCATGTTATTGTTATTGTCAGACTAACCTTAACTTTGGTCATAATTTACACCTAGCGGCCAGGAAGGAAACTATAGATTTGTTCCAATCGTCTGCTTTTTTCAGCCAAGGAGCCAGTTGAGCACGAGCAAATTTGAGCAATTATTCGCGTGCTCAACTGGTTTCAAAGCACTAAAAACAAGCATATACTTCTCTTTCTAGCCGCTAGGTGTATATTACGCCCAAAGTTAAGGTTCTCCTCTAGCAATAAGCGGAACCGGAATGTTCCCCACTTGTAAATTCCGCATAATGGGAGCAATTTTTGTATAAATCTGTGTTATTTTTTCATGAATTTAATTTCAATTTCAGGCATTACTGGTAATGTAAGTATCGATGAAAATGGCGACAGGAATGCAGATTATTCCTTACTTGACATGGATCCAGAAACTGGAAAATTTGAGGTGAAAAAAAACTGCCAAGTTTTTATATGTAAAATATATATTTTCAATCAATAGGTTTTTCTCTGTATACAAGAGCTATGCAATTTTAGTTTAAGCCCAAAAATAGCATCATGCATGCATGGCAATTTTTCTTCACATCCCCAAAAGCATTTCTTTGTTTAATAAATGGATTTCTTCTGCAAATTGCATCTCAAATTTTACTTTTGGATTACGAATAAACAAAGTATTTTTTCTAGTTCTTTTTATAAGCTCCCAAAAAGATAGTTTTATTATTTTTGCAGACACGAACAACTTTAACAATTTGAAATTGAAGCTTTAGGGGGGAATGAAAATAATATTTATTTTGTATGTTTTTGTTTTGGCTTTTTTAGGTCGTTGCTAACTATTTTGGAGTTTCAAAGGAATTTGTTGATGTTCCTAATAAAAATATCCACTGGTCAGGAGGACGTACGGAGCCCCCACCGGACACGCCAACGTGTGGATTTGATGGGTCAAAGTGTCCTGATGATGGTTAGTCAGTATTTGTAAATTCAAAATGAAAGGGTCAGATACTCCAAAAAGCTTTTTACCAAATGACTTTATAATGATAAATGATGCATTTCCCATAATTTAAAAACTGTTATTTCTGATGAGGTAAAGTCTCACTTCATGACAAGTGCTTCTTAAATGCTATAGGCCTTAGAACAAAACGTAAAAATAAAATAAAAGTATTGGAATTAAACTTACCATTAATTAGAAATTACAATTTTTATGTAAAATATGGGCATCACCATATTGCCTGATCTCAGGAATACATGAATCGTAACATTTCAGACATTTTAGCGCCATCTATTTGTAATGGGAGAAAGGTCAATATTGGAATAATTCAATTTTGACTTCACTTTCCTTCAATGCAATAATGCATTGAAAACAAAAGAATAAGAAAAAAAACAGTAAAAAAATTCCGGTTTTTACAAATGTTAGTTTTTAACTTTAATATGGCGGAAATTTTCTGAGATTTGTAAATTTTCTGCCATTTTGGTTCGTAAAATTTCTGAGATTCATAAATGTTCAGAGATTAATAATTGTTCAGAGATTCGTAAATTTTCTGAGATTCATAAATTTTTAGATTCATAAATTTTCTGACCTTCGTAAATTTTCTGACATTCGTAAATTTTCTGACATTCGTAAATTTTCTGACATTCGTAAATTTTCTGAGATTCGGACATTTTCTGAGATTCGGAAATTTTCTGAGATTTGTAAATTTTTTTGAGATTCGTAAATTTTCTGAGATTACTAACAGTGGGGAGATCCATCCTGAGTTAGCTTCTAACCTGTGGGTTTAGCTTGGGGTTTGTGAAAAATCCTATTGACTTGAGTTGAGGTTTAGCACAAACACCAAGGGTTAACTTTTAACTCTGGATGGATCTCTCCACTGTAAACTGTCTGAGATTACTAAACTGTCTGAGATTATTAAACTTTCTGAGATTACTAAACTTTCTGAGATTCGTACATTTTCTGACATTCGTAAATTTTCTGACATTCGTAAATTTTCTGAGATTCGTAAATTTTCTGAGATTCGTAAATTTTCTGAGATTCGTAAATTTTTTGAGATTCGTAAATTTTCTGAGATTAGTAAATTTTTTTAAAGTCGTAAATTTTCTGAGATTCATAAATTTTCTGAGATTCATAAATTTTCTGAGATTCATAAATTTTCTAAGATTCGTAAACCTTCTGAGATTCCTAAACTTTCTGAGATTCCTAAACTTTCTAAGATTCCTAAGCTTTCTGAGATTCATAAATTTTCTGCGATTCATAAATTTTCTGAGATTCCTAAACTTTCTGAGATTCCTAAACTTTCTGAGATTCCTAAACTTTCTGCGATTCGTAAACTTTTTGAGATTCGTAAATTTTCTGAGATTCGTAAATTTTTTGAGATTACTAAACTTTCTGAGATTCGTAAATTTTCTGAGATTCGTAAACTTTCTGAGATTCGTAAACTTTCTGAAATTCGTAAATTTTCTGAGATTCATACATTTTCTAAGATTCATAAATTTTCTGAGATTCGTAAATTTCTTATCATTAACATTTACCCTACTTTCACTTAAACATCACTTTGTACAAAGTGAGACTTTCCCTTTAAATCAAAATTAAAATGAAAATACTCACGTGCGAATTTTTTCCATTGAAATAACGTCATTAGGCAGAGCTTTCCTTTCATGCAATGCTTCAAGCCCACAATGCCTACCAGTATGACAAAAATAACTACAATTTCTACCAGTTTTGGCATGTTAAGTAGGCTCAGCCTCATGACGTCATTTATTGCAATTTAAATGTATTTTACTTTAAATTTTTTTTGAATAATACCGGAAATGACAAGTAAATTTAGGAATCTTTAGTTCAGCATTTTATGATCCACTTTCTGATAAAAGACTCACATGAGTCATGTGACATCGCATTGAATTGCTACCTTCGCTGCAAATGGAGGATGGATCATAAAGTACCTGTCACCTTTAAATATTTTAACATATTTCAATTTTAGGAATAACATTTTTTAAAAGTATTACACTGATAATAATTCAATTTGGTAAAAAGTTTTTTGAAGTTATCCTCCCCTTTAAGTGCATGCACTAAATAACCTTCCTAGAAGAGTTAGTATTTGTTCAAATTTAGCTTAAAATCTAAGTGACTTAAGGGATTCCTTATTTTATTTATTTATTGATAACATTTGTCCATGTATTAGCTTTTAACTGAACAAGAATTTGTTTTCGTATTGGAGTGATATTGATTTTAAGTCCAAATATCCATTTAAAAATAGTGCATTGAATAAATAAGGAGTATTGCTTGTTTTGAAATGCATTATTTTTGTCTTGCAAATCCTTGCATGTTTGTTATTCAATTTCGAGATAAAAAGGATAGTTCAGATTTCAACAATTAGCTTATTTCTAATGAAAAATCTTTTATTTTTAGCTCATTTTCCAGAATATGGCATTGTTAGTATAGTGCTGAGTACAGTGGTTGTTATCATGTGCATTGCTTCATTCTTCGTTTACAGGTAAATACAATTTTTTTTAAATATAAAAATATAATTTAATAGTGAAACAGGGATGAAAATTTCTAAAAATGCATACTTTGTCAGCAGGGTCAAGCCCTCGGTTACGTATAAACTTTCATAAATTTAAATTATACAATCCAGTGTTTAATTAAGCAGTTTTCCTTTGATGATAGTGTAATTACTTAAATAATTTCATCTAACATAATGAATATTTTTCATGAGATTTCATGACCCTTAAAAAACAAATGAAATTCCTTTTGGCATTGTCTACTAACTGTATTATCTCCTTGCATGTTAACTTAATATCTATAACTACAGCAAACAATGATCCCTAAAGTCATAAAATACAAACAAACACAAAATATGCCTAATTTCTTTGTAAATATTTACCCAAAACAGTAAACCATTGCATGTTCATTCCTGTATCGCTTTTGACAACATTTATAAGCTACTCGTGTTAACATGGTGTCTACCAGGTCAGGAAATCATAAAAAGTCATAATAAAATGTCATAAAATAGTCATGTTTTATATAAGTCATAAACTTTGGTCGATTTCCATGTGGGCAGTCAAACTTTAGTTATTTAACACATGAAACTGACTCGAGTTGAGGTAAAATTGGATAAATCCTTAAAGGGAAAGTCTCACTTTAGGAAAAGCTATTTTCAAGAAAAAATGGATTTGAAAACCGAAATGCTATTACAAAAAAGACTTACCAAAAAATGAGAAATGAAATGTTCAAGATCTTCAGTTCAAAAACACTGCTAAAAGAGTGGGCGTATCCATTTTTGTAAAGAAACGCCCAAAACGCCACCTGGTGAAATAAGCGTTAACTAGTACGCATTGGCTAACTGTCGCGGCCATCTTAGGAATCTATTGAATCTAACAGCTATCTCATTGACCTTGGCTAAATCTAAAAAATCGACTTGAACTTAGCAAATGTTTTGCATCAGTCTGATTGCATATATAAAATGTAAATCCAAACAAGGACTCTTTCAATGGTGACTACTAGATGGTGCTATTAGCAGCCAATTCCCACCATTCTTACTATTTGCCACTAGTGAGCAATATGGCGCTGTCCTGATTTCACATAAAATCATTGATTTCTTATTCAGTGAAACTGCAATCTGCTTAGCATTTCTAGTAACCTTTTGTTATAACTTTTCAAAAATAAGTTTATCTAAAGCAAGACTTCTTCTTTTTAAAAGGGCAGTTCCACTTTGTGACTAGAAATCACGATGTTTCCAAAAACAGATGAGAGGCGCCATTTTTCATAATAGTCCCCCACCCAGACAGAATGGCGCTGCGTGCAAAGGGGGTTCAAGTTGGCTTCACTTTATCGCTATGGAATAGTTATTCTCTGTTACGCAAAAACTTGTACACCATCAAGTTTATTACTAGAGGAATTGACGAAATGACTCCCAACATGGCTATTATCAACCATAGAGATTTTGGTCCACATTTGCATGTTTCGAAATTAACAACTATTGAATGGTAATTATAAATAAAATTTCAATTTCTATAAGCTTTTTGATTTTCCCCTCTTTCTTGCAAAAAATGCTTGAGGTAAGGTGGGACTATCCCTTTAAGTTTTCTAAAATGAAACTGGAGGCTTTTCAGTATTTATTTTGACGTCTTGAGCCTTTAGTTAAACTTGAAGTTTAGCACTTTAGGTATTAAATTTAGCAAACAAAAATACCCCCAAATTCACATTTTTGGGCTTCAACAGTCTGGTAGACACCATGTTTAAGAAATTGTTTAAACATCATTCTGAAATTTAAGTCTGAGATTGTAACAATTGGCAACCTGCCAGGATATTCAAGATAAAAAACCTATCCCATTTGATCTCATTTAATAGCTTGATCTCGGAAACTGTGTGAAAATCCACATTGAAAATGAAAGCAGGAAATATTGAACAGAAATTCAAAAAAGCCAAAATCTAATCTTAAAAAAGGCATCTATTGAAGCAGGCTAAACGTCTTGAAATATAATTGACTTTTCAAACCCTAATTTTATTTCTACAGCCATTTTAGTAATTGCAAAAGAACAAGAGCTGAATCCCTTGATTATGTAACATGGAGTGAATTGCTAATATCAATTCAATTCATCAAATTAAACCTAAAATATTTAGTGCTATTTTACTGTATTCTAGAGTCTTAAAGTATCGACCTTGCCAAGGTAGAAAAAACTAGCTCAGAGCTAAAAGTGAGCACAAATTAATTTTATAACATTTTTTTTAAATGATTACATTATAACTAAGAGTCCAAATAAGTAAATAAAATTTTAAAATATTAAAATAAATCGCATGCTGCTTAAATAAAAAATAAAGCATGTCTATTGCAAACTATTCCTAGACCTTGTTTACAATTACTTACATAAAAATTTATTATAAAAAATCATAATGCAACTGATTTCCATGAACTGGTTTATCAAGCTAAATGGGCCATTTGGTTAGTGGTCAAAACTGGCAAATAAATAAGTGGGAAAACCAATAAAAAATGAAGAATTTCAAAGCAAAACTGGACAATTTTGGCCTTTTTTTAGTATTAAAATTGCAGAAAATGCAGCCAGCAGAAAAACTGAAAAACTGCAGTTTTTACGAAGTTTTTATGTTGCTCATTTCCCACAAACTAATGGATTTTCATAAATTTTTGCAACAAAAGAGTTTGGAAAAAAAGCAGCAAATTTTCTGCAAAAATGGACAGTTGTTCTAAAATGGTGCATTTTCTGCCTTTAAAGGTCAACTGACATTAAAATTTAGGACTTTTAGTCCAGTATTTTATGGTCCAATTACTGATAAAGGACTCATGTGACATCACTTTGAATTGTTTATTTTGATGCAAATCAGACGTCACATGGGTATTTAATTTGGAGGAAGGATCACAACCAGATATTATATTCAGATTAACCGTATTTTATACTCAGTCCCAATACTTTTTTTGAATTTATTTCTGCTACCTGGTGGCAATTTTGTTCTGACCGTTTCCAGTTGCCTTCCATTGGGCTTAGAAGTTTGCGAGTCCCCCAGGAAAGGCAACTGCAAACGATCAAAATGAAACTGGCGCTAGGTGGCAGGCCCAGGTCCAAAATTACTGGAACCGAGTAAAGATCATAACACACCAAGTGGCAAGCTGAGTTTATGGTCACCAGGTGTGTACTATGGCCTAAGAAACAGTTAGTCTGACTAGAGTCAGTCTGCTCCTGCTTAACTTGTTGTTGTATACAATTAAGCATGTTTAAAAACAAAATGATTTGCATGTTGTATAGTAATTGCTAGAATAGTTATATTTACTTCTAAATTTTCAAGTATATTTTCTTACTACATTTCTTGTATATATTTCTATAAATATGCAGTGTGATCCAAACTAATGTTACAATTCAGGCCCCAATATTACGTATATTTGGCTTATTTCAGGTACAAAAAATCCAACCCTAGAGTGGAGCGAATTAATCTCGTGGAAAGCTGCCAGATAGTGGAATACCGATGCCAAGCCTGCAACACCCTTGAGGAACAACATATTCCAAACTGATATTAAAAAATCAAACCATTCTGGCACCAGAAAAACCTGGCACTATTAAATATGTACTTCGAGAATACGGCATAATGAGTCCTGCAAGCTTTAAAAACATACCTTTGGATCACACTGTGTATTTTTACATAACCTTATCACTATAGTAGTAGTATGGTAAAATGTCATTTCAAGGCCACGCCTCAAATGTGGTAATTCGTTGATAATCTCAGCTCCAGTTATGCTCTACCCACCTGAGCCACACATGAAAGCTGTCTCCCCGGCATGAGGCACAAGCCCACATTTGCGGAGTGACCTCAAAATGATAGGGCTGAGCATGGTAGCTGCCACCGCGGCATGAGAATCAAGCCCACATTTGCGGGGTGGCCCTGCAATGACATTTACCATACTACTTATAGTCAGCCAAACTATAACGTAGCTCATCATTTCCACCTAGTGGCCAGAAAAGAAACTACTGGTATGTTCCATTCGCTTGCTTCTATGCATTGGGGTTCAAGGAACAAACCAGTAGTTTTTTTTTCCTGTCCACTAGGTGCATGTTATGACCTTAGTTAAGGTTAGTCTGACTGAAAAAAATCCTTACTGAAGAAAAACTAGTTTTAAGCCAAAGAAGAAAACGTCTTTTCGGGGGTCTTCCATATATTGTTAAACTAAGTCATATGTTAGGGCTATTTGGGCGGGATAATCTACCAATTTACATAAAGCTTTTATCCTTTATTATTTTTTTTGTTGAAATCTTTGTCCTCACTGTAACAGCAAAGATAAAATTTGGCTTTTGATAACTAAAAGTCAATGTTTTTGTTGTTGTGCAAGTGAATCAAAATAAGAATAACGTTGGTGCAGCGTCAAAACAGGCCATGTGAAAACCGGTTCACACAATTTACTAAAAACGAAATTCCCTGACTTCCCAGGGTTTTCCCTGACACCAAAATTTAATTTTTTACTATAACCTTGAAATTAAAAAGAAATTTCTGCTTCAAATTTAGCACCGCTTTTTTATGCAAATTTCTTTTTTCAGAATTAGTCTCAAATATTCAATAAAGCACCAAAAATTCAACCCAAAAAACATGACTAAAGATGAATAATACATTGACATTCCCTTACTTTTTCCATGACATTCCAGATTTTCCAGATAGTGGGAACCCTGTATAATACAATTTATATTTCACATGGCCAATTTTGACAGTACACCAAACGAAATTATAGTATAGTGTGATGATGTTGGTGTCTTATGTTCTCATATTTATAACTGTTAAATTTTCTTCTAAAATTTGTGTACTTTGGAGGTTATAGATTCTATGACGTGATAGTGTAATTATTTTTGACCTAAGTTGATTTACGCAATTTATGATTGATCCCTTTTCTCATATCAAACATGAATTGAATTTACACTCAGTATTACTTAGGACTCAGAATACATTATTTTTTAAACACTTTTGTCTAGTCATTAAATGCATATTTGTAGATTTCTTTGTTTATATTTATAGCAAAAGTCTCCCCTTGTTGCAATTTCTTTTAAAAATAAAGAGAAAAATCAGTTGAGAAAGGCATAAAAATTAATATTATCATCAGACTTACCATAAAATTAGAAATTATTAATTTTCTAAAATGCATGGATGGTGCCATTTTGCCATATTAGTACAAAATAGAAACTGGCGCCATCTAGTAGTCATTTCTGTAAACTAAGCCCTTTAAAGTGTTCATGGGTTGAATTCCTAAAGTAGCTGACAAACAGAACGGTAGTTATCAATTTAACCAGTAGATGGCGTCACCTATTTATGAAAAAATGGCTACTTTCTGTGAAAAGCATTTGTCATCAATTTTAACTATTTCAAAAAATGATTGGTAAGTCGAATTAAGCTTGCAATTTCTGTGTCCGCTGTGTCCATACTAAAAAGGGATTTAGCAGAAAGCAAAATTTTCTGCAGAATCTTTTCTTAAATAAACAAATTTTATAATACTTATTCAGCTTTAATAATTAAGTCAATGCATACCAAAGATATAATTAAAACTAAAACATTACCACCATGTATTATCTGAATATTTGAATACAAACTATTTTTGAGAAATCCAGTCAGTAGGCTACATTGGTGCTTCCAGTATTATAAATGTAGTTTAGTATTGAATGTATACATCCCATAAGTTAAAATATAATTTTTACCAAATTGAGAGGTTAAAATTCATGTTAATTATGCGTATAATATTGTGTGTAAAATATAATAATAACAATGTTTTGTCAAATACTGACAATCGAAGAGAAAATGTGTTAAATAAATCTACTGATTCAGTGTAAAATTGCTTGAAATTCCTTGTTCCTCAGAATAACATTTACATATTACGGTGGTTCATAAGGTCACATCAAGCCTTACTTCCAGAAAAAAACTTAAAGGGACAGTCCCACTTTGGGGCAAATGAATCTTAACATTAATAATTAATAATAATAAACAATGGCAACCTTATTAATAATTGCAGTTCAACTACTGAAATTCAGAAATCCCCATGTTTCCTATAAAAAGATAATACGCGCCATTTTTATAATAGTCCCCCACCCAGGCAGAATGGCGCTGCGTGCAAAGGGGGGTTCAAGCTGGCTTCACTTTATCGCTATGGAATAGTATGCACATTTTCTGTTACGCTAAAATCTTGTACACCATCAAGTTTATTACTAGAGGGATTGACAAATTGACTCCCAACATGGCTGCTATCAACCATCAAAAATTTTGTCCACATCAGCATGTTTCAAAATTAATAACTATTGAATGGTAATTATAAATTAAATTTCAATTTCTACGCTCGATCTTCTTGTTTT
>JAQIXP010003000.1:0-13857 GCA_034700285.1 Proteroiulus fuscus
AGTATTATCCAAGTTCAGACGAGACATATTATGTAGGCCTACTATACATACACAACATAAACAACAGGAAATATAACAAAATTGACATACTTTTATTTTTTAAATGTCAAATCTGTTTACATTGTTATAATTCTGCTATAGATCATTCCAATATGTAGTTTTCATTGTATTGCATTGTTATTAACAACTGCAGTCCACATAATTCTACATATACAAAAAGTTCTGTAGTCACAGCAAAGATTTATAAAATTTTAAAACATGCATAGCAGATGTTCCATGACTTGATCACCTTCACTTCATGACTATGCCATTAAATATAAAAGAAATTGACATTTGGGCACTTCATTTTCATAAAAAAATTCACATTATATCTACAAGAATGTTAACAAGGTGAAAAATATTACTTATTGTGATATGAATATGAAACACTTAAATTATTTTTAAGGAAAATACATTTAATATGTATAATAATAGCCTATATTTATTATAATTATACTCGTATTTAATACATAATCATTAGAATGGATAAGGCACTGAATAATTTCATACGAATTGCAAGATTTAGGCACCAAAGTAAAGTCTCTAATTGTGTTTATTCAAATGTACTTTGGTAACTATTAAGCTATAAAGCGCGAACCTTATTTGACCCCTTGCGACAATTAAAAGTTGAATTGCAGCCCTATTTTTAAAATAATTTTTATCTCTGACGTATTTATGTGAATAGGATTTCATTTATCTGAGGAGTTCATAACTAGTCTGAATAGTCAGGTAAAATCCCTAAATGACATATGGTCTGGGAGCTACAGGTCTAATGTTTAACAGCAGATAAATAATTGTAATTTATGGTTTGACGTGCAAAATCACATAATTGCTGAATGGATTAGTGATTTCTAGACATGTCAAGTGTTATAATATGCTGATTTGAGATAAGGGTAACAAATTGATTTTCTTTTATTTCTTATTTTTTAATTAAAGGCAATTTTGAAAACTCTTGCTACCATGATGCATCAGGAGACAGTCATGTATCTCACAAATCAGTGCTCAGTCAGTTTCTTGTGTGACCAATGCAATTCCCTGAACTTCAAAAATGCTTAAGGACAGCGACTGTTTGGCTCGGGTAAATATAAAGGTAAGTTCAAAGATTTATTTCTGATGATTCTAGATATAAATTTAGATACAATAATTGCTTAGGTATACTGGAGTAGGCTACAGTACTTCAATCAGCAATATGGTTATGCATACAAATCAAAGCACCTCCCTCCTTGAAGGAAGTCTCACTTTGTACAAAGTGATGTTTAAATGAAAGAAGGGAAAGTGTTAATATGAGTAATTCAGTTGTTAAGTGATGCCACTAAATTTTTTGTAAAATTTTATGATTCTGCATTCCTGAGATCAGGGAACATGGCACTGCCCGTGCTTGAAATAAACATGTGATTTCTTCACTACAATTATTAAATTTCTAGGTTTTGTTCGAATGCTTAGCGATTAAGAAACTTGCTATGAATGTTTCTTTCCTTTAAATAATATAAATATAAAAAAAGGATTTTGTGGGAATTTCCTTTCATTAGAGCACTTATATTTTGCCCTGCCGTGAGCTAGATCATGTAGGTGGCTAGTTGCTTGTTACCTTCGCCATTTGTCCCGAATCATAAACTCTAATTTCTAGACATCATAATAATTGAAATTGCTCCCACTTTCTTGTGTTTATGTTTATCCTGTACTGTAACTGAGGTAATTACTATGCTTATATAATTTAAAATCCATGGAATATTTTATAATTGCATTTTGCTATGTTTTTCTGTTTAGTTCAACAATTTTAATTTTTTTTTATAATGGTAAAAGGAATTGTATTTTAGAATAACCGTATCCATATTGGCTGCTAAATGCTAAAGTAATAGCCTTCAAATGACTAAATAAACTACATTATGAATAGTAAATGTCATACAGGCACTGCTTACTGTATCGGGATTGACAAGAGGTCAGTTTTACCATTATTTGTTAGGCATATAATCTATCCACCGGTGTTTGCATACAATATGGTTTGACGAATGAAGTAGTTTTGATTGCTTTTGATTCTCGCCATAATTACAGTTTATATGATATCGAATAAAGTACAATCTGCCTAAAACAAACTATTTTATAATCAAATAGGTCTGGGATATTTGTCGTCCCTGGGCCTCAAGTACGTGGAGAGCCATTATTCTCATCACAATATTTTTGTTCCAAATTAGGGCTTAATGCACGTGCATATTACAGCAAGCTAAATGTAACTGGCATGTGCATTGAGCCCCATTTTATATATAAAAAAATGTTTGTGTGCATCTTTAACCTAAACTAGTCTTAAGCTCCACATTCACGTTAGAACTATTTCTAGAAAATATTTCGTGGCTGAAGGTAATTAATTCGACAAGAACAAGCTTAACTTTTCTTGCCAGAAATAAGCTTGGTTGCTTTGAAAGAAGCGGAAAATGCTTTCAAATATAAACATTTACATGCATACAGGTAAAGGTATATACAGTTTACATAAATAAATTAGAGGGATAATTTACATGGGTAATAATTGAAAGTTTGAATCTTTAATTTTCTTCATTTCTACTTGGCATTACTGAAACTGGATTCCCTGAATTGGGCTTTCTACTGTTAAAAAAAATCCATTTCGAATAATTATTTGGAAGCATTTAAATTCTCATCTTTGGTCGTAAGTTATGATGCTCACGTTTTACAGTTGGCGTGTTATGAGCCTAGTGATGGAAATCCTGTTCACAAGGCCACTTATTAACGTTTATCTTCAACCAGATAGCAGTTAAAAGAAAAATAATTACCAAGTTTCTATTCCAGTGTATGCTTACCATACTGATATTTATTATGCCACAGTTCGAGTATCACCAAATTAACTGTATGACTAGTTTTGGGGCGTTATTATGCATACAATGCACCATTTCAAATTTAGTGGTTCACTTGATGAACGAAAATATTTAATATCAACTAATCACTATGTTTATCACCTTTTTGTCACCTTGATTAAAAGGTATTTAAAAGTTAGATAAATTGGCATTAAGAAAATATATATTTATCCCCATACTCTACCACTTGTGGCCTAGGAACAGTCTTCGTACTAAATGTTAGGATATCGGCTTTTCTTGTGAAGACGGTTTTTGGAAATTTGCTGATGGCAACTGTTTGTCTTTGATATTTTCCACTTGTAATTTCTGTCGATGCATTCTTGCCCGGACAATTTTCAAGTGCCTCTGAATGTAATCTTCATTAGGAGCCATTTGGTGGGCCTTCATCAAGCAGTGTTCGGCCTTATTTAATTCTCCTCTCTCCACAAACACTACGCACAGATTGTGTAAACCTTGCACGTTCTGTGGATCAAGCTCTAGTATCTTTTCATAGCACTGAAATTAAAGGTTAATTGTATGATTATTATTTAACCATGCATTGACAATTGGTTGTCAATACCTTTACTGAGTCTAAGTATTGCCAGCTACTTCGGCAGTAAATGCTTTCGTGAACTAACCTTTTGAGCAGAATCCAAATCTTTGATATGGTTAATGTATATATCACCGAGCAGGATAAGACCTTTAACATGATCGGGATGATACTGAAAGCGAGAAATATTTGCTGTTTTAAAATCAGTGATCGTATTGATAAGTGCATCAGGCCCAGTGTAATTTTAAATTTGGTTGCAGTTCTTATGCTCAGGTCAGTTTGCAATGCTACACCCCAACAACAAAATCTCGATTTTGTTTCGTGAAATTTAGATTTTTGGCTAGAGACAATATATTTTAGGATTTCACCACATTCTGGATTTTGGTCGAAAAATCATGATTCAAAAATAACAACCTGATTCTAAACTAACAATTCCATTGAAAATTTCTATTTTTTTAGAGGTCATGATTTTTTTTAGAAAAAATAAACTAGCTTAATAAATAATCTTAATTAATTTTTTTTTTGGTAAGGGCACTGCAGTAAAAACATCAGTGAGATTGTTGTTGTCTAGAAGATTTATGTCACCAAACTGCATTTCACTATATTCCTTTAAAGAAATGTCTGCAATTTATTATTTACTTTTGGAATGTAATTTTAGGGCACTTTTGTTTCATAAAGCTTGTAGTCCGACTGCAGTTTTATTATTAAATTTTACTGATTTTTAGAATTGATATTTGAACAAAATAAGCGCAGTTCAGTTTCCCCCGGAGAATTTTTGATCTGGGGTTCTAACCCTTTTAGATTTTGAAAAATTATCAGTATTATCATTGAAATTGGGAGAAACATGAAAGAAGGAAGTAATAATTGTGCAGTCAGTATTTCTGACCACTGCTCACCTTAAGCAGCTGTGTAAGGAATGGTGCAGCTTCTAATGGGCGATGGGCGTCTGATAACAAAAGGGCAAGATTGAATAATGCGCTGCGAAAATCCTTCTTTAGCTGAAAGATGTGGAAAATATACATTATAAATATAAAACTTGTTTTATTTAGTTGACCAGATGCAAGATGAGACTTACCTGAACGGCTTTTTTGAACCATTTTTCAGCGTTATCAAAATCACCGTCGTCCATAGCCAACATTCCCAAATTGAAATAAATTCTTTCATTTGAATGATCTGCCTTCATAAGTTTCAAAAGTCTGTTAAGAATTTATGAAGTATGTAGAAACATTAGTATTAAATTACGCAGATTATAGTGTATAAAACAGCTTCTGGGGTATATTACCTATCGTACGCTGTCTTTCTTAAGTGTGGGTTGCCACTCTCTTGAATCAAAATTGCGGAATTCATCAATGCTTGCTAAGAACGACAAAAGGCAAACTGAGTTAATGAGCTAACCTTTTTTTTAGGAGTAAAGTGATTGAATTTATTATAAATTATACCTGATGGTCAGGATCATATTCCAATGCCTTATCCAAGTATGCCAAAGCCTGTGAGGCTTTTCCTTGCTCGAGAAATACAACTCCAAGCTGTTCAGTTTGAATAAGGAGACATATATTATAGTAATTAGACGCTCAAAGAATTTCTGAACGTCAGGAATGTAAATGAATTGATTATGGTAGCTTACATTATAGTAGATGTCAGGATTGCTACTGTCATACTGTAAGGCTTTTTCGTATACTTCTTGCGCTTCTTTTGTCCTAGAAAAAGATTAATTGAAATAATCAAAAGATAGACCATATTCTGTGGTATTTACATATGACATAAAACAAACAAGTTAGGAAATTTGAGCTTATAAAATGGCAAACAGGGCCAATATGCCTGCATTAGTACCATTATTTCATACTTACTGTACCTGGAAAGTAGAAGTCAGGAAAGAGGAATTTGGTGTAGGTGTACCAAGCCAAGAAAGTCAGGGAAATCGTATTAAATCCATTTATATTTGATGTAAAAGTTACTACAGTAGTGAAGAATTCCAAAATTTTGTCATTCTGTGGTTTCTTCATACCTGCCCACCCCTTTTTTAAAGTGGACTAATTTAATCCTCAATCTATTGATTCATCAGGAAATGGTAAAAAATAGTGGACACTGACTCATCATAAACAAACTCGTGCAGGGAAATTATTTAAGCAGTAAAGGTTTAATTTTTTTGAATGTCACTATAATATACGGTTACTTATACGTTATAGGCCTACATATACAGGTTAGGTTTTCGGTTTGGCTTAGCTTACTTATAGTGAAAAATTCCTAGTTGCATTAGTAGTGTAAAATCTGTTAAAATAACTGGTACTATCATAGTGATGTCTAATGCACTAAATTGCTCAGGAAAGTCAGGGAAAATTGTGTATCTGGGCAGGGGAAGTCAGGGAAGCTCACTTATAGTGAGATATTCTCGGTAGTGTAAAAAACTAACCATTCTGTGGCTATTACGAAAATTTGCTTAATAAAAGTAACCATGTGTTTAATTCAGTAGTGTTGCAATATAATACTGTCTATTAGGAAATAGAAATGTAACTTATTAACCAGCTGCTATTAACATTTCAGTATTATAAGAATTGAGCATATGAAGGTGTCATGTAGTTGTGTGTAGCCAACATTTTAGTAAACTCGGATAGTGGTAGTTTTGTGTGCACTCATTTATCACACCAGTCTCATTGTTCATATCCGTTGTGCCATAGTTTATGTAAGCAAAACAATTTATAATCTAACAGTGAAATACGCAGCATTGTTATTGCACTTTTAAAAACACAAGAACACCATTTATAACTTTTATTATTTTTTTTTGCAATTTTTGTAGTTAATAAGCAACAGAGGCCAGTATGCGCCCAATTAAGCACGCAATACTGGGACAATTTTGACATCGAAAAGATTTATAGCATTAATTTGTGAGCAATTGCCACTGTGCTGTGACAAGTGTATGACAAATGCTAGTTGCAATTACACATATAAATCGTAGCAAAATGTCACATGTAATAGAAAAATATAGCTTTGCAGAAAACAAAGTTTGAAATCTTTTTAGCTCAAAAGAAAGGCCACAACATACTAATGCTTAGGAGAGAAAAACAAAGGATTGATGGTTCTTTTGACATATAGTCGAGTGTCTTGGGTCATTTAAGGAAACAATTTTTATGCTATTATGGTCTGCAATTGAATAAAAAGTTTGGCAAATGTGAACTATGCATACTGCTGAGCCTTACCTGTTCATTTTAATCAAGACGTCTCCTCTGTTAATATATGCTTGTGTATAGTCTGATCTCATGCTAATGGCTTGTCGATATAACTATAATAAAAAAAATTGTGATCAACACCCACAACTCCAAATTACAAAGAATTAAACAAAAATATATTAGTTAAAATGCAATATAATACACTCGTATATATTTTTAATATAATTTTTCTCATTTAAAAATGACTTAACTATATCAGATTTGTTGGATTGTCTTTGACGATATTTTAAATATAATTATGAATAACTCCAGTAAATAATGTTATTATTAGAATAGTGCATTACGAGTACTGGTGTAAATATCAGTGGCCTCTAGCATGAACTATACTGTGCCTCCTGGGGGCATTCCTTATCATCCCAATTTATTCTTAAACCTGAAACCCAAGACGCTCATTGCTGCGACTGTTTATCTATCTGCAGGAAAAAACTGCATTGCCAGATTTTACTTTTTTGAATTTTAAGTAGTCAGTAGACTTGTACCAAGTATATGACCAGCATATCATTATGCCATTTTGTAGAAGGGTTATCCCACCATCACGAGGAGATTCCCACGGCAGTAATAACTTTTAATCATCGTTAAATTGAATTCCTAACAATTTTAAACTATTTTTAGGAAGATTATTCCATTGTCTTATAGAAGTTAAGAAAAAGGACCAACAATAAGCATCCGTTCTAGCATGAATGTCCTCCAGAGGATTAGAGTGCACATGCCTACCTCTGATTGCATTAGTATTGACCCACTTATAATGTAACTTTTTAAAAAATCTCAAAATAGTCAATTGAACATAATAACTTATAAAAAAAATTGGCAGCTCTGTGATGTCCTTGTCTGATTCCGTAAAAGCGCAATGTACTGCACAGTATATGTGCATCAAAGCTTTGATGAATCGTTGTTTACAAGGAGAAAATGAAATAATATCTCGAGAGCATTGATTCTTCAAGGTGTTATTGATCAAATGCCCGGAGTTGTTATGACCGTATAGAGTAGCAGTTTATCATCAACAGCTGCTGCTATTTGAGTGGGATATATGTTGACCAATATTCAACAACACCAATTTATATGTAGCGAGTCTCTGTATCAACAGAAGTGATGATTAATCATATATCTATCGTTTGTGCCTGTACTCTTACTCTTGGGGGCATTAACGAATATATATAAGTTGAGTGCCCTATATATGTATATAGATACAGAGCATCTTGATAACCTACATATTGATATACAGATGTTGATAGAGTACATATGCTAAGAAACTGCGTGTAGCCATTCTCCTGTCAAATTCTATAATATGATGACAATGTTCTCGGAAATTACATCAAATTGCATTTAGTGCATTTGAAAGCAGAAATCACCGCCTTGTTAATGAACACTTTGTAATATAATTGTGGAAGACGTGGTTATTAATGAAGTCTTTTGTCATTTTATGTCTGGTTGCATGCTGCAGATTTTCCTGTAAGGCAATGTCATCGGGTCATATCCTGTATATCAAATATTTAGATTTCACAAAATATTTAATTGTAGCATAAATACATTTATTAAATTATTCTTATTAGAATATTGTTCTTGAATTTTGATGAAAATTTGAAAGGAATGTGACGATGAAATTTTCATGCATGTTTATCATTCATCACACGTAGGTCTACGTTATAACTAGTTCTGTTTGGTATTTTGATCATTGTAATAATTTGTCACGCGAATGCCTGTGATTAAGCAAATCGAGATTAAGAAATGAAATCATAATGATTTGTCACTGTAAGGCGTGATATGTGACGCAAATCAAGCAATTAAATTTTGTGAAAGACATTCAAATCTGGAGGACTTTCACCAAATATAATTGGGGTTTATTTGTGTAATATCATGCATGACCTACAGTGATAGTATAGGCCTACATATGTGACTGACTCAAAGTACACATATTTTGGCAACCGACCAAAACTTGATTAGGCCTACATGCTACAGATTACAAAAATTTCAAATTAGCATTGTTATGCAAATTTGTTCTTCAAAATTAAATTTCTTGAATTCTTCAAGCATGTCGTCAGCAAAAAACATGTAAACTAGAGCTTGAAAGATATGAATGAACAACTCAAGGAATTCGAAGAAAGCAGGCAGTAGTTCACTTTCAACCAAGTGTTCAAAGGTTACCAATTGGGAATTTTTCTTGAAACTGATGGGCAGACATCGGTATGAAAGTTCTAAAGGCTACCGATATCCGCGAAGTAAGAATTTCCCAGAAAACTTCAAGAAATCGGCGCAAGATTTGCAGCGAAGAGCAGCTAAAGTGAAACTTCACCAAATTAAGTCCCAGCTGTTACTTGTTCAGAAAAACCATCATTCCCCAGTTGCAATTGGGAACAAGGTACACAGGCGGTATTCCAGGGTTCAAGACCCACACGAGACGAGGAATCCACACTACTGATGTTATAGTATAATACGCATTACGAGATATACCATATAGGCCTACAGAGTTCCAAGATCCAGTTCAGTTACTTTGAACCTCATTTTGCAAGTTTAACAATGCAACAGTGCAATTCCAGTGACTATAAGATTTTCCATTAGTTACATACATATACCCCGCATGGAAGTTCTGGCAACGTGGTTAGTGTTTCATCATGAAACTGATGTATTGTTGGGTTGTGCTGCAGGAATTTATGGGTTGCAAAAGCCTTTAGTTAGCATATACTGGGAATTTGTTTTAACTGCATGCAGCTCAGCAAAAACAAACAAAATTGGTAAATCTTTAGCGAAAATAATATTGTCTCGCCAGGTCTCAACACATGCCATACATGGTAGAGGCTGGTTGATACCCTGCACAGTGCAGGACAAACGCCATAAACATAAATTTCTATAGGAAAATAACAGAAAGTGGCCAAAGTTAAACCTGCATGTATAGGGGATTGTTTTATTACATAACGCACTTTATTAAATGGTTAGTTTCTTTCGTTGTATCGATTGATTGAAATTCAGTTGAGAATTGAATAGAGATCCTAGTGGCCAATATATGGAATGATTTATTTATTATCAACTGTTGCTTTTTATTCCGTTTATTTCTAACCCAATTTTCCAAGAATGTATTCCAACTTTGTATCAATTTTGTATTTATAAGCAAAAACTAATTTATTATAACGAGATTACTGACGTTTAAGGTGCAGCATCATTGACACAATATTTTTACTATGTACATGCATCAAAATACAACAATAAATTTGTTACACAAATACAAAAACATAGAATTATTTTGAGCTGAAGTATAACTTTGGCTTTAATAGTATTTATTTGAACATTTCCATATTTTCCTGCCAGCTATTTTGAGAAGGGGATTTTAATGTATATGTATATATTTGAGTTGAAGCTTTTTTGCATGCAGTATTGGGTTGACTATATTGGCCTCTCAGGTGCTGTGTATATACACGAAAGCAACTTCCTCATAGCTCCTGGCATTAAAGTGTAGAAAAACAACTCTTAGGAAGTGTAAAAGGGATTGGCAGAAAGTACACTCCTTTCAATGCAATGACACCAAGAAAATTCGATAATATATAAACACAAATGTCTAAAAAATATACATTGAAAAAGTTTGCATTCCCACGTCGATATAAAGAAAATCACAAGATGTGATGGGATTTAGTGCATTATTGCACGAGAGGTCAAGCAACCCAATGCATAACAGCAAAAGATTCATGCTTAAAATATGCATTAGATAGGTTTACTTAGAAAATTCTGTGTCTTAGACAAAACAGCAGAATTATTCAGTGATATTACAATTTCAAATTCTGGATGTGCATGCATGCAGCTGCCAAAAAAATTGAAAATTTTTTGAATATATAAAAATATTGATGAATATAGAAAAAATATCGCTCTTGCACATTTGCAGATATTATAATGTATTGCATGATACTTGCCATAAATTGAAACGTCAGCGAAAATATTTTATATTCATATGAATATTAACTTATATGCAGTATAATGCAGGTTGCAGTAGGCCTGTTGGAAGTGTTTCTGTGTATTAAAGCTGCATGATTTTATGCATTTGACAGCTTCAGTTGAGGAATTGAACCAAACCAACTATATCTACTTTTATTTTTCGAGATATATTCGTTCAAAATGTGAATGAACTGGAGAACTATAGCTCCAATAGACAGACCAGATTTGAGTAATTTTGATAAGTTACTTCGGTATCATCAAAATGTATATTATCTGCATGGTTATATTTATTCAAACCTATGCATTCAGAAGTAACTAAACTACAAAAATAAAAATGCTGTTCAACTCCTTTCCAGTTCGTTCTTTTGATGAATGCATATAAAAGGCATTGCTTCCCTTTTGACTGAAACCTTTCGTGCATATTTATTCCATATTGCTTATTAGAGTGGTGACCACTATATATGCCAATGGGTAAAACACTTTCCAAAATGGAGACAAAGCGAATGTGTGAGACAAAGTTGTAGTCATGTGCATGCATGCCTGGTAAAGACTTAGTTTACTTTTGTGCCAGTCAACTTGAACAGTATAGGCCTGCCTATAGCTATGCTGTGGTGTGGTCAAGCTTGATTAATAGAAAATCAATAGTCTTATCTGTGCTTCTGAACGACTTCTTAATAGGTCTTTTCCACCAAATGCAGTAAATGGTAAACAAAATCATCTGCCAAACTGTACTTATTCCTATCCCGAAAATGGCATGTAGGCACGTCTGCCAGAAAGCAAGTGGTCAGAAGACAAATCTTATAGGATATCATAGAAATATATCTGAAGCCAGCCCATTATATCTCGCCCATTATATCTTGTAATTTCTGCAAGATATTGCATGAATTTTCCCTCCATGGAATTCCATTTTGCATATATTTTGTGTACATAAGATAATTTAAACTATAGAAGCTTCAAGGGAACTTGGAAAAAAAAGTATTTTTTGAACTTGTAAGAATGGATAGTCAACAAATATTACTTATTCCAAGCAGATCAACATGCATGTGGGATGTACATGTATGTGTATGCGTTCATTTACATACCAGAGAAACATCATGTTTGTGTACATTTTGCTGTTTAAAGATGCCCTCATACGTTTAGTTCAGTTCTTTTAAAAGTTGAGTACACAAAGTCTTCTAGAACTATGTCTATGAAATTGCACTTGATGTATTATTTCTTTTCTCATGGCCCTAAGGGTTTATTTCGGATTCTTGAATCAACAGACTAAATTGAAAAGTCGAGCAATTTGTATTTGCTTGCAAAGGGACCATTATTTCCTTTGTTTCAAATTCAAGTTCTATTCTTCATCCAAGTATGTATAGAGCTATACATGAAAGTTCAAATGTATATGGAAACAGCGAGTTTGTATTCTCCGTAAATATTCTTAAAAGTTGTGTTATTAATAAAATTGGATAAAAGGAAAGCAATTTAGCTGTTTAAGGAAAAGTTGAACATCATTTTTCATTTTTGAATTGCATGTATGAGTGTTGCCAATATACAGGAAAGAAAGACAGTTTTTGAAGTTTAATAAAGTCTGTTTCTTTACTAAAAATGTGCAACACACAGTTTTAATATCAAGAACTCATGTGTCAGTGTAAACACATAAAAGTATAGCCATTTTTGGGTCCAATCAATTTTAGCTTCAAAAAAGTGATGCTTTAATGCTTGTGAGGAGTAGATATCTCTCTATGTCAAATCCTCAAGCCAGTGATTACTGGTCAGTAGTATATAGTATAGGTCAAGGATAGGATTTATCGCAAGATTCCAGTCTCGCTGCATGTATGCATTCAATGTTCTTCTTCATGGTTGTAATTTCTATAAAACGAAATACCAGAAGTGAAAGCAATTTTGTACTTCCTTCGGAAAACTACAAACGATAAGCCACAAATTAAATTTTTGGTAATTTACTGAACTGGTGAAGCTTTCTTATTTGTCAGAAATAAAAAAAAATATTTGAAAATGAAAAAGGGAGAAAATAATTAGGAATCTATGGAGTGCACCAACTGTGTTTTAGAGTAAATATAGTGACGTTGGAAGCAGTTGTTTATGTTGTTGATACAAACAATCCAAGAAAATGTAGAATCCTTGGGATGCTAATTCCTACAAACTTTCAATCTAATGATGAGACGTGATCTCTTATCATTCATTCTATACCGGGTACTCTCACGACATAGGGAAAATCTGTTTTAATTACAAGGTTCTATTGATAGAATTTAACATTTGTGACAAGATCTGCTTAATAATGATAGGGAAGATTCCAAATTTATTTAATATGATAGAAGATTTTAGCCATAACTGTATGAATATTTCATGGCAGGTTGAGTCCTATGCACTTTTACTGGGAATGTCTCACACTTTACAAAGACATGTTTATATGAAAGAAGAGAAATTGATAATATGAGAAATTCAAATGTCTTGTGGTGCACGTTTATACCAAGAATGAAAAGAGACAGGATAAAGACCATGATTTCATGAAAAATATTGGCCATCGATGGCATCCACTTTTGTCATCAAAAGTGCCACCAAGTGTAGTGTAAGCTACTAAAACTCAGAAAACTTCCGCCATTTGAAGTTGCGTCCTGTTGAGTAACAGACTTTAGGAGGAAACTGTTCCTCATTGGCTCATTTTCGAGCCATCTGTTTAGAAGGAGTTAACTATCATATCATATATTAAAATTAAGATAATAACATTGTAGAATTTTTTTTTTGAAATATTCTTACTTCGGAATACATTTAGCCCTATTCTTTTTTTTTCTTCTAATGCATTAGTATGATTATAGTGCATAGAATCAATGCATTAATGCTAAAAATAGTCCTAAATTGTTAGGAATTCAAGTTAACAATCATGTTTAAGTTACTACTGACATGGGAGTCTTCTCCAAATAGTGAGATAACCCCCCATCCAAATGGCATCTTGATATGCTGATCGTAGGGTACTGAGTTTAATTGAAAAAAGTGAAGCCATAATTTAGTGATTCAAGAGGTGAACCTTTCACCCATTACTAACAGATGGAGCTAAAAATTTGAGATATTTAAGATTTAGGCATTCTTGAGTCGAAATTCCAATATCGTTATTTTATGTCTACGTTTTGCTTAAAAGCCCTTGTCATAAAGTGAGTCTTCACCTTTAAGAATTCATCATGAAGACATTGATTATAAATTGTTGTTTAAAGGGACAGTCCCACTTTGTGACAAATGAATCTTAAAGTTAAGATTATTAATAATAAAAAAGGGCAGTCTTATT